>LUCH01003734.1:0-18434 GCA_013368495.1 Paragonimus heterotremus | reverse complement strand
CGTTGAATCTAGCCAATATATCAGTCGGATCTACGTTGTTATTCAGTACGCAAAGGATGTCGTCTACGTTCCTCTTATGAAAACTACATTGGTCTACCGTTGAACCCAGTTGTGCGTTCTCGAACTTCGCCATGCAAACATCTGCAAACAGTGGTCCGAACGGCGATCCCATTGCGATACCGTCTTTCTGTAGGTAAATTTCTAAGTTGAACTTAAACTGCACGCTGTAAGTTCACAGATAGAGCAGCTGTTTGAGTTCGGTCGGTAGTATCTGAGTATCTGTGTCAGAAACTTCGATATAATTGCATAGATAGTCTATAGTCCCCTTTGGCGGGACGTTCGTAAGTAAGGACAAGACGTCAAGAGAAAACATCGATTGTCCACTCAAGTTGATATCTTTGATTGTATTCACCAGATCAAGTGAGTCGGGTAAGCTGTGGGTCAAGAGTTTCCGCCTGACGGGATCTAGTAATTGTGATAACCATTTGGTTAATGAGTGGTATGGAGAGTTAGACATATCTAAAATTGGTCTGAGTGGTATCCCAATTTTGTGAATTTTGAGTAATTCATACAGCCTGGGAATCATGGTTCCGGTGGGGCAAATTCCCTCAAATGTAGGTGAATCAATAATTCCCCTCTGTTTTGAACAACGTAAAGATTTCGATATTGCTTTCTCCATCTGATGAGTCTTATCTTTTTCACTGGCCATTTTGTGAAACTTGACCCGATCTTCTAATTTGGTGCACATTTTGTCAATATAATCTGCTTTGTTAAGCAGTACGATACCAACACCCTTATCAGACTTCGAAATTAAGATGTTCTCATTTCTTCTCAAATTTTTCACCGCCAAGAGATGTTTCCTCGTGAGAAACTGTTTTGAGGCCGGACTGCAACGTAAGTACTGATAGCATGAATTCACTAGCGTAGATTTCAGTTGCTGCGCACCTAGCAACGAGGTAGAATCGAGATCGGACACCTGTGCGTCCAAATTCTGAAATTGCACCTCTAAGTCCAACTGTCTAGTTTTACGCTGTGGATAACAAAACTTAGGGACTAGCGATAGTAATTCGAATAATACTTTGTCCTGATTCACAGAAGAAAAATTATGGACGTAACGTTCTGGATTAATTGCAAACTCCGAAGAAGGCTTCCATCACTGAAACCGTGTTTGTCTGTTAGAAAAAGTTTGTTTAATCGCATTTATGCGCCGTAAAATACGATGCGGGCATTCGTGTGCGAGCAGACATTTTTAACCTACTTTATGGTGCGAGATGTCTGGTCGCTGTGCGAAAAAGCCCCGTGATTGCTCTCGCTCGAATGTTTATCGTCTTATAAAGCTGGTGCATGAGGAATGTTGCTGGCATAATTTAAAGAGGGAATCAGCTGTTACCGGCAGCAGCAATATCTCTGTGCATTATGTTTTGACGGAGAGCACTGGTAAGTTCATTTTTAGAAACTTGATTACTTCATTATAGGAGAACCCGTAGCTGACGTCACCCTACGTGCGTTTGAAGTTCCTGATGAAGATTCACACATCAGTTCGCCCACGCCATCCACGTCCAGAAAGTCAGTTTCAATTTGTGAGGAAACTGCTGTACGGCAACATAAGAGAATTAACGAAGACGTGAATGAAGGTGAAGCATGTAGTTATACGATCAACATAACAACCAGGTAAATCTCCGACAACTGTCATCACAGTAAGAAGGACAACAACAACAACGATTGCTCTGTAAGTGACCTTCGATGCTAACCTATCGCTGAAAGTGACAAGCATAAGGTTTCGCAAGTTCAAGCAGTTATTGCCTGAGTTGCTAATGGATGTACGGACATTACTGGGAACACTAGGTTTTTGCTGAAAGAATGCCACTGAAAGAGGAGATTACGTTCATATGGGTGTGAATGAATACATTCAACGGGAGGTTCCAGGACACTAAGATTAACGGTTTAAGTGCGACCAAGTGCAACTGCATATTGATGGAGTAACACTGTTCCGGAGCACTCGTCAACAGCCATGATCTATATTGGCAAGACTGACTGTGCCCCAAACACCAGTGTTTGTCATTGGTATATTTTGCGGCGATCGAAAGCCTGTAAGTGTGCCTGAATTCCTTGCCGATGTCGCTTATATGAGGGTAGTTTTGAGGGAAGGAGTTATGCTGTCGACCTACAACTTTCATGCGGAAGTTCGGTTGGATTGCATTATTGGTGATACACCCGCCAGAACAATTTTCGAACAAATTAGGAACCACACTGGATAGTATGCTTGTCAGGAGAGCACCGCTTGCGGTTTGTACATGGACAAAAAAAGGCAAACCCAAATGTTCAGTACAACTTGAGAACTGATGATGAGTTCAGGTCCCGAAGACAGTCTGAACACCACATCATTGATTCGCCCTTCGAATCGCTGGACACTGACATGATTGCATGTTTTTCTTTGAATTACATGCACATGGTTTGTTTGGGGATTAACGAAGAGAATCAATGGACTGTGGAGAACGGGACAGCTGAAATTAAACACCCGCTTTGGTCCCGAAGTGACTAAGGAAGTAAACCATCTAACTGTCCTTATCCGCTCACAACCGCCATCCGACTTTCCTCGGAGACGTCGTACATTTGCGGATTTTGAACGATGGAAGGCCACGGAATTCCGGCAGTTTCTGCTGTACGTCGGGCATGTTGCACTAAACGGTTTGATAGATGAGAGGGTGTATGAGAATTTTATGAACTTCTCCATTTGTATCTATGTTTTGTGCAGCGCGAAACTGCAAATATGCCCGTTGCAAATATGCCCGCTATCATAACAGCAATGAAGGGAAGAAAAATTCGCATTCAAAGGTTTACCAGCTGCGTCGACTTTTTCAATACCTGTTTGGTATCATCCACGTTAAACATCTATGTCCGTTTCCACCTGTACATGGACAGCACTTGGGCTGATCTTGAACTGATTCAGTGCAAAGGTTTGCTTCTGTCATTCAGTGACGAAGATATTTTTCACCTTGTTGTACATACCGTTAAATTAAAAGTTTTACGTCTGAAGTTATCCATTTTAATTATAATGTTCTCATCACAATCGTATTTAATCACCATCAACATGTTTCCACTCGCGGAGTTCGACGACCACACTGTCGGCACTCACCGTTTATGAATTACAAAGCCCGGATATACTCTGTGGCCTGGAGTGAGCAGTAAGCAACATGACATGTTGCCTTCAGAAGGAGCGCCTACTCCGCAAGGTAGCAAATTATATAAGGTGAAAGTGTATGGAATCACTGGTAAGAATAGCTGCGAAATTCTTAACTTTTGTAGACACTTTCGAGAAGGCCTGTAGATACGAAGCCTTTCTAGAACAGCTATCCGACATCCCATGGGCTGATGCTAGTACCTTCATGAATCGTGATGGAAAATGTAAAATGTGCCCCACACATCTTAATGCAACATATTAGAATTCCCACCGTGATGTCAGACTTTACGGAAGAAGTTGACACCATTCCGGTAAAAAGGAACTATTCAGTAGACACTGAATACCCCACACCTCCACCACTGCTTAAAAACATGTCTGAGGAACTGTCTTCTGAAAACCGTTTGCCCTTTTCGGCAGTGGAAAACGTTCCCAAGGTAATTAGCCCCATTGCTGCCAGATAGGTACTCTGAAAAGAATTTACACCGTTTATGTAGTTCGTTTATAAAAGCGCCACCTCCGAAGTTATTCGATGGGTATAGTGGTGGTGGTCGGCAAGGAGGTGATCGTTCCGAGGCTTGAGAATATTTCCATGCGAGTGGGTCAGATAAAATTGAAGGTACTCAATGAATATGTTTATTCGTTATCAGCTCTAGTCGCATTGGCGACTATCAAAGACCAACGTTCCCAAATTACCAATACCATGGATAATTTAATCAACCAGAATGTTCGATTACCAGAGGAAGTAAATGCCATCCGTCTAGAACTAAACGCTTTACGGTTTCAGCATCTTGAGAAAGGCAGCTTCCAATCTTCCAGTCTCACCGTCCGTTTTCCAGTGATGACGACTGAAGATATTTAGCTGTTCAACGTGAAGTAAGAAGACAGTGAAACTCACCTGCTGCTGGTAGTTATATTTTCCATTATTTTGCTGTAACTAGGTCTTAGATGAGACCCAAGTGTGAAAAGTCAGGGCTTCGGCTGGATTCGAACCAGCGACAGAAACACCATGTCTCAACGCAGTCAACCAAATCGACTATCTATCCAAGTTTTCCGGCAAATCTGTCAGTGACTGGCTTGACAACTTGATGAGATCCTCCATAACAGATGATTTGGCCGCAAGCAACAACTGGCGAGGAGTGAACAATCGCTCCTCCTTGACATCCACTGCGTTTGCATCCGCAATCGTTGGTGAGTTGTTCGTAGACCTAATTACTTCTGTACGTTACAGAAACCCTTATGAAATATCGGTACGTCGGACTGTCTGAGAAGGTGGTAAGTGAAAAAGTGCAACATTGGGTGCTAAATGCTAAGGAAAAGCTACGACGAAAAAAGGCAAACGGAAAACGAGGTCGACTAGTGATTCGTCGTTCATTCTGTACATTTAATCCCTTTCCAATACATCAATTTTATTCCTCAAACGCTTTTTAACCATCTTTCTCAGTATGGTGATATCACCATGATAACGTGTCGTGATATCCTGGGGAGTAAGCTAGCAAACACACCGTGTTCGTTAACTAGGACATCTACAAACACTACAGAGAAGCGTTCGTAACGAAATAATGGCTGGGGAATTTTTTCTTTCGACTGTTTATTGAGTGACTAAAATGTGTTCAGTTACCGTACCCACTAGTCACTCGTTAAACGGTCGTTAGTCACTCAATAGTCGGTTAGTAAACATTCAGTAAACGGTCGTGTTACTAGGGCGGACACAAGCAACCTGTCTACCATAGTTCACAGTCTACGTTTACACAGTCTAGTTGTGACGATGATAACTTGAGTTCTGACTTGTAATCTATTGCTCTTACTGTAATTTCTACTAATTCTCTTGATTCTACGCACCATATAACACAATCGTTTACTGTTGAACGTGGTCCCTAACATTCCTTCATCGCTGACACTAGTAGCATTGAATATTTTATTCCTGTCGCTTATGTTGAGCGGCTTGAACCTTCTGTTTTCTTGAAACCTGCTAATATGTCTGTTAATAGTGTTACTGAGCATGCTTTACTTATTTAATAAGATCTTAGTGAATGTGAACTGTCACTCACGTATGTGCAGTGAGCAAACTATTCATGTCCATTTTTTGTTATCGATTCTGGTCCGTCTATTATCGGTCCTAGGTATACGAAGTTTTCGAAGCTCTCTATTGCATTGTCTGTTCAATATTCTGAGGGTGGAAGTTCCGTTTCTGAGTCTGCTTTAGACTTGAAGTCAGTTACTGAAGGAGTATTTGCAATCGAGCTGATGCAGAGAAGGAATCATGGACATGAAAAAAAAGAAGCAACGTCATTACTACTACCAGAACTGCAGCGGATGTGGCGATTATCACTAAACCTGCTTCTTATTTTTTTGTCTTATTAGTCCAACAGGCTCCGTCTGAGGTGGCAAAGTTGGGCGCTCCTCATCTCCCTGTCGCCAATGGCACCGTTATCCAGGCTTGTGGTCAGCGCTTGCTAAAGTTGGACTTAGGTCCGCAACGAAACTTCCGTTGGATTTTCGTGCTTGCTGCCATTCCGTTTTTCATCATCGGTATCGATTTTCTCCGGTCTTTCTACCTTTTAGTCGATACGCGACACCTTAGCCTAATAGATGCCGTAACCCACCTGAGCATCAACGGCAATCGCACGATCGTTGCAGCCACTAGCCCCATTTACGCGACACCGACTGCCTCGCCGTCTTGTGCAGAGCTTTTTCAACACTTCCCACAGCTAGTCCGGGTATCGAACGCCGTGTCCGCTATGACTTGAAATGTCACCCACCATATACGAACAAAAAGCCCGCCCGTATCGGCTAAGCCCCGCAGGTTGGCCTCTGAGATGCTTACAGTTGCTGGGGCGGAGTCCGAACACATGTTCGAACTCTAGATCATTCGTCCTTCCAATTTTCCTTTGGCCTCACCACTGCATTCGGTTCCCAGGGGACTGGCGTCCTTCGGGTGTCCGCCGCGCTCTCAGTAGAATTAGAGCCGCTGATAATTATCCCATTACGCACATGCAGGATCTCACTACCTTCCTTGCGGATAAAAGCATCCTCAGCAAAATTGATTTAGTCCGCACCTGTCACCAAACTCCTTTGGCGACGGAAGACATACCCAAGACCACTGTCATTACCCCATTTGGTCTTTTCGAGTTTTTATGAATGCCATTCGGACTGACCAGTGCCGCACAGACTTTTCAGCGCTTCATGCACGAAGTCACTCGCGGTCTCTAACTCGACGACACCCTGGTTGTTAGGTCTTCTGAGGAACAGCACTTTTCGCATCTGCGTAGTTCCTTTGAACGACTGGCTAGCTATGGTATTACGGCCAACGCGATGAAGTGCTAGCTAGACAAATCGACCATCAAGTTTTTAGGTCGCCGGATTTCAGCCGATGAACTTGCTGCCCTTCCTTCTAAACTTTAGGCCATCCAGGTTTATCCTGAATCGTCTTATTTTAAGTAGCTTCGCAGATTTTGTGGTCTGGCAAACTATTATCGTTGATTCATCCTTCGTTGAACGCATACTATGCAATCAGTGGACAATCTTCTCCATGGAGGCGATTGTAGACTGTCATTTACCGATTCGACATGTATGGTGTCTAAGGGGCTTCAGCAGACTAACTCCAAAATAGCCCAGTTCGCTCATCCTGGCCCTAGAGCCAAGCTGTCGATTGTAACCAACGCTTCCGATACAGTTGAGTTGGTAGAGCATTTTCCGCGTTTCAGCATGTTGTTTCTCTCGCTGGTTCGAATCCGGCCGAAGTCTATATTTTCGGCAATTAGGCCTCTTTTAAACTATCGGATCTTCCGAACCTCTTATGAGTAATATGTATAGGTCCAACTAAGTTGTTCATAACACTCGAGATGTAATCAAGATGAATCCTTCAATTACTGAAGCAACCGTTCTATTTACATTTGTTAAAATAAGTCGTCGTTTTACGTAGTATACTGGATGAGATATTCCACTCCTAATGCACCCTCAAAACCTGCTTCATTTCAGGGTTGAATTATCAACCTTGAAAGAAATAACGTGCAACAGAAGACGTAATCATGGAGATATTCGCGCCCAGACCCTACGCCACTTTGTAACTGTTTATAGCGTGTTCGTTTACTATGCGTTGCTTTTCCGCGGTAATCTTTCCAAAGTTTCCGAAAACGTGGGCTACTTTGTTCGTACGGTAAAGATATATAGTGGGTTTGACTATAACTGGAGAAGTGAAATAAATCGATTAATAAGGTTTTTCACAACGTAAGATATCGTATTACGCGCACATCACCCAATAAAGCTGAAAGTGGGTTCTCAAAATTTTCCCGCCTATTGTCTGTCAGGGTATGGCCGGAGTCAGCATGACCCTGGTCTGTGGTCGTATCCGGCTTCAGAATAACTCGTGGCCAGACAGCAGCGAACTCCGTGCCAACTCCATTTCGTCTGCTGGGAATTATCAGTCGCACCTCGCTTGTCGTCAGGATGTACTCCTCGCCTAGGACACTCTGTAACAAGAAGCTTCTGTCCTGCAAAATCGGCGAGGCTGGCAACCCCCTACTGACTGTTGCTTCATTTACTTCCAGAATTGACCTTGATCAGGAGTGTCGCAAATGCAACATGTTTTGCGGGACGCTTTAAAACTACTTGTTCTGTTAAACTACGTTCATACTGAAGTGTTTAAGCATTTTCATACTCAGTTATATCAGCCCACAGATTAAGGCTTTTCTGATTTATTTCATGCAAGGACCCGATTACAGCCAAAGAATGTGTCCATTTTCGCTTGGCTACCTATACGTGTTGTTTTAAACTAATACACAGGTAGACATATATAACCAACTAAAAACATGGTGCTGACTGTTTATTCTTATGTTTATGTTTTCAACATTTGCATGGTGCATTCACAGCGTCGTAACCCGAAAGGCGTTAAAGGGGCTTACTTCTACCTGCCCGTTAACAAATCTAATTCTTAAGTAACATATTACTTTGGCATGCTTCCGATGGAGAGGAAGAGGAAAGTAAACCTCAAATAACCAAGCCCTTAACCAAATTCCAACCTATCGCTGTATAATTCAACCCGAATAGATTAACGAAGCGATTAGACCATCCATCCGCCTTTGGGTTCCCATCCCACGTAAGACAATTAGACTATGATGCACACATGAATAACTCCCAGATAATCATCGTATAACAATGGACAGACTTTCCTTCTTCATGTTCCCGAAAACTTTCAGGGTTGAGTATCCCGCTGTAACGAAGAATGCAAGCAAAGAAAATAAAAAGAACCAAACTAGCAACTGTGTCAACGCAGGAGCCAGTCTATACCGATCCATGCTCGAACTTTGGCATTTTCAGTTGAAATTCATAGTTATAAATCTCCGTATGTACTACCGTGTAACTCTAACTTTCGACAGGATATCAGTGTTTTCTTCTCTTTTTTTCGAATAACAAAAGCATGTGGTATACTTTTTAGCCTTCCAAAAAAGCTAACTAACGGTCATAATAAACGGAATTTCTGATAGCCACACATTATTATGCACTTTTAATGGTATAATTTTTACATTACTTTTATTTTAATTAAATTCTTCACTTGTCTTTTTCATTTTGGAGCTGAAACACAACTAGTTTTGTCCCCCTTCTTATATACATTCTCCTTTCCAGTGTCCATAACAATACACTGGGTTCATTGTCTGTAAATTTGTTTTCCTTGTCTTTTTTCCTTGTATCGTTGGACTTTTCTAACTAGGCAAATTCCTGAGAAGATGATAAATCGCTTCCGTCTAGAAATGTTTTTTGTAATCTGGTATGAATGTCAAAGTTCTTTGTCAACCTTAGTGAATAATAAAGTGGAGGAAACAAAGAGCGTAGGTTAGGCTCGTGTGTTTACAGGACTAAATTGTTAATGACATCCTTGTCCGGTTGGTTGTCTAAGGAACGTTGGTTAGCTTTTTTGTCATACGTGACCCTCCAACTGAAATTCGTTCGATGCCAAAAGAGAACCCAGTATGCGCCAGCAGCCGTCTACGAAGAATATCGGATCATCAGAATGAAATTCATCGTGACTTGGTTAATCAGAGCTCGCGTACCTCATGGATGTTGTTCCAGAAAAATATCGTGAACAAACAGGACGATACTACAGTAGTAACTTTCGTTTCGCAGGAATTAAGATTTTTCTCCTTTAAGGTCATCTCATTGCATTAGCCTCTTAGGTCTGAGTAATATGAGACTTTTTCTACTTAGAAATTTTACTCATAGTCAGCCAATGCTGTCCTGTGGGTCAACCGCATGTGACAAATACTACTACCCCTCTTGTGGGCATGATAGGAATTGTGATTTCCTCGTCGTGCTGATAGAATGCTACGGCATTCTAGGTCCATCTCCTTGGCCTAGTACGTGTTGTCAGCTATTGCGTTATACATAGACGTAAGAAAAGACGAAGTACTGAGATATCATATCAAAAACAGAGGCCCATTCATAATGCGAGTGACATGTGACTGTTGGTTACGGTTACATGTGTACCAATGCGTATTGAATCAAACGGGCGTGCCTACAAAAAATTGTCGGTTGTTAATCCGTATTTCTGTGACACGCACAAAAGTACATTGCCGACAATGCAATTTCCCTTGGAAACTACTCAGAATGGAGCGCAGGAAAATGGGTGAACTTCCCAATCACATTTCAGATTGATGATGGGGCTTGTCAGAAAGAAACCCGGGAGACAGCGCCAAGGTTAACTAGAAGTTTGATTCCGATAAAGTTTGTCCACTTGATGTTAATGTCCCCTATCTGGAAGGTGAGTCTTTGATGGCAGGTTTGAAACGGTTGTTAGAAACGTGAGAGTGATATCAAATCTGTCGGCCACATACGTTTATAAGAAGTGTGATCACGCAAAATGGTCCTCTATGTGGTTGTCCCACAGGTATCTTGTCAGAGGAAGTACGCAGAAACAGGGAGGGTTAAACGCTTAATACATTCGGAATGCAAACCCATGGTAGTTGGGCGCGGAGTACACTTGCTTTTGCTGAATGGATGTTATACGTTAGTCACCTGCGTAATCAATGAAGCCCCCAATCTCATTACCACTCGGTGTTGATTTTGCCAAGGTCTGCTGAACCATAGCCGAGATTGCTGTGCTTTGTTTCGTTATCGTTTAAATGTGGCCCTACGTTTTAGTTTTCCTCAGACAAACTGCACTAACCATCTTTCTTCTCGCTTTAGCTACTGTTACAATTCCTCTCACTGCTATGCAGTCCGAGCTCTGTGAAACTCTAAATGCCGAAGTTAGACAGTGTTCCTTCACATTCTGTCCCGAGTAGCTGTGATGATTGTGTGATGATATGACAGAGGAGAAGAAAACGCCACATTTCCTCATGGTCATAAGCAAAGATGCGTATGCATTGCTTAAAATCCTGGCGTTTCCCGATCCGCCTGTTGCACTTCCGTACGATTCTTTGAAGCATCCGCTCCTGAGGCATGTTCGGCCCGTCAACTTCGAAGCTACAGAAAGGGCGAAGTTTCGTACTTTAATCAGAAAAGAAACTCAAGAAGTCCATGCGTCTATTTTTCAAACTCAACCAGCAAAGTCTAATTTCGATGGTCAACTTCAGAATCAGCCAAGAGATCGATTGATTGCGGGAAGTAATTCCCCAAGTCTTCAACAAAAGTTGCTACTACTGCAGAAGGCTTCTTTCCAATCGACCAGAGCTGTCTGCGAACATTGCAGGATGTACAGGGCGCGGTAAGTGAAGAACATATCGCCGGTAATGCTAAGAAGCAGTCAAATGAACAACAGCGGCAGTTCGAAAAGGTAAACTGTCAGAGGAGTACGACAGTCGAGCCACATCACTTTACTCTAAATTCTGTCCAACATTTTGGTAACTATAAGTCACGTGGTCATAAACATTCTCCACTTACTTGTCTATTTCGCAACTCCAAATTCTATGCACGTGGCGAGATCGGTCACATTCAAGCCGTCTGTCGTTGTTCGAAAACGTGTTTTGACCCGACTTCTTTAGATGAACAAGGTATTGCATTTAACTTGCAGTCTAATGCTTTTACTGTGACTTCCATTAATTCTCGTGATTCTACGCATCACATAGTACAGTATTCTATTGTTAATGGCGGTCCCAAACATTTCTTCATTGCTGACACTGGTAGTGTTGAATCTTTTATTTCTGTCGCTCGCGTGCATCTGTTGGAACCTACTGTTATTTTGAAACCTGTTAATATGTCTGTCAAGGGTATTACTGCATTTTTTTTATCTATTCTTGGCGAATGTGAACTTTCACTCACAGATGTGCAGTCCATTACTCGTTCATTTCCTGTTATTAATTCTTACCTGTCTATTATCGGTCACAAGTGCATGAATATTCTAAAGGTCTATCTTTCGTTGTCTGCTAAATCTTCCGAGTTTGAAAATCCCGTTTCTGAGTCTGTTCCTGATTCGAATTCGGTTACGGGAGGGGTACCTGCAATGGAACCGGCGCAGACAAGAATTCCTGAACGTGTGAAGAAGAAAAAACGTCATAACTAATAGCCGGACGTTCATTTGAACTGTCGCGGATGTAATGATTGTAAATCGTAACGGAAAACTATATGCTACTGTTGTTTTACTGCATGAAGAATTACATAGTACACCTACCGATTACATTACAATTCCGTTGGCTGACGTGCTGTGTTGTTACTACTGCGTAGAAGCTAGCTCTGGGTTTGAGCTAAGTACATTTCCGATTACTATTACGTATTCTAAACTACCGCAGTAGCTTATAATTCAAATCACTTCTCGTTGCACAAACAGTCATTTTGGTACGACCCAGAAAATGACCACTTAGTTAATTGAGCTTAATTCAGTTCTATCGTCCCCCATCGCTCAGCGGCGCTTGGTTGTCCATTTCGCTCGACGAGCGCACTGTTTGTTCAATTTCTAAGGACATTTTACATTCCATGCAGGAGGCTTAGTTATTTTGTATACCTATTCGATCAATACTGTATTAAAGCCTGTCTTTACGAGTGTCTTCTATTAGCCGTTTCGAAAATAAAATTTTTCCCGCGGTGGGATGTTGGATAGGGTGTTCAGTGGATCGAACGACTACAGATAACTCAGTGTGAACCTGAATCGTTAGCGAACGAGTCGATGCTAGGTTTACAGAAGTTAGCCGGTAAATTAAGCTTACGGCTATATACTAATGAAGCTGGTGGCGTACGGTCATCTTTCATTCATTTACCGGTTCCTGGTGGAATTATCGAGGAAGTTTTCGTCAAGTTCACGCCCTCATGAGCACACACTAACTATTTAGGCTGGTGATAAAAACGTTTCACCACTCGTGACCGATGTGCTGCTGTGTGGTTATTTCAGCAGTGTAAAAATGGATTAATTTACTCCGATGAAGCAGTAACGGTAACAACCTGAACGTGACCAATTCAGACGTTTATCTCCCGAGAGCAATTATACTTATCTTCAGTGATGTAGTAAACCAAAAGCAATGAGAAATTGACTAGGCTGTAGTTAACACATCCACCACTGTTTGACTGAAAGTCAAAATTTTCATGAGTTCTATACTGTTCGTTTCCGATTCTTTCAAACATTCACAGCTGTGATGGTCTGTCCTCATTACTATTTTCAAACAATGGACATGAACCTGGAATAGACTTAGAAACATCTGTATCCGTAATAAGCATTGGCAAGGGCAGAAACAGGTAAAATATAAACGAGAGGATTAACATGTCTACGGTGAACAGATTCACGATCTAAATCAAGTAGGCTATACATTCCCGTACCCAGTTTATTGAACACAACCCTTTGAGATGAATGAAGGTGTGTACCACGATGATACACAACTTCGACTGATTTAAAACTAAGAATGTTGGCCCAGGAAATAAGGATATCGATAACCTTGCTGGAGTGCGTTCGGCTGTTTACTGGCCAGAATTCACATATTGCACCAAGAAATAGTCCTTGCTATCCTCCACTTCTCCAAAATTGGATAGACTGATAAACCCGGCAGCACTTTTCAGAACACGCACAAAGTATTCAGTGGCACTGTTAGATTGAGGTTGTCTGGTTGAAGTCAGCAGATGTCGACAGATCACCTTCGTCAGTTAGTTTTCAAGCTTGTGTGCAGTGAAATGATTATCAATATTAATGACCACAGTACATAGCACTATTTTGCGATCGAACGTTTTTCAAGACGCAGTGCGGAGTCCGCAGCTGCTGATGACGTAAAATAGATCTCTGACCAACGCAAATATGGATCAGGTGTAACCAAAGAAATGGACCACAGTGGCGAGCATGTATTCGTTGTCAGGCTTCCTAAGGCATTAGCCGGGTTGTCCATTTCGATGGTCGAGATTGCATTTTGTGTACACTGAGCGCAACATTTAGAAGTGTTACACAGGTCAGAATTAACTTCTGGCCACTAATAAGGTAAACAGGCCAATCATTTAATATTTTCAACTCCCAAATAACAGGAGCGTAAATCATCTAGTGCAGCGGATAACAATGTGGGAAGTATAGAAGTTCCATTGTCAGGGCACAATTGTCCATCGGGCGTAAAAAAATTTCCTCTGGACGTTTGCAGAATTCAAAAAATCGTTGCCGGTACAGTAGTTCTGACAGTTATGTAATGAAGTTAGGATTGTGTGGTAGCCAATTCGAGTGTTATGAATCAGATCAGAACAAGAAAACAGCACTGACTGTGGTAGTAAACTGTCGGGAAGTCGCCAGTCCCTCGAAGATGTTGTGTGACAATGAAGCTAACAAAGTATACCTGTGAGTGACCTTCACCTTTGTCACGGTCGTGTACTTCTCTGGTCTCGACGATCGTCCTCAGCCTTCGGAACAACCGTTGTTGTCATGCTGACTACACGCCTAGACTGTACTGTTCGGACTTGTCTGATCCATTCTTCTGACCTGGCCTTTTTGCTAGTCACAAACCTTATAAATACGAACGGGTTTGTGATCATGTTGTCTCCGGCTGTGCGGCATAAAGAAGCTCTGCCTGAAGGTCAGTCATCCTTGTGTCTTCATATGGTGGCCTGAATAGGTTGGCCAAGAAGAGACTAACTGACCACGCATACTTAGTACTCCGTTGTTAAGTACAGTTGACCGTCGTTCCGTTATCCATCCTTTCAGTAACCGTTATGTTGCTATCCTTCTACCCGCTCGTAGATTTTAGATCCAGTTACAACATTAACACTCTGAATCAACAACCTCTCCTATGTCAGCGTATCGAGATAAATAATCAACACGATAAGTGGATTTTGTCTTACACTGCTGGAGATTGTGTGAATAAACAACCGAAGCAAAACTCCGTAGCTGAACCATTGCTACAGAAGACTTAGCTAAGGATTCGTTTTGACTATAAATGAATTCAAGAGCTTCACGGTCAGTATCTGTAGTGAAATGAACACTGAACAACTATTCTTGAGGTCCGATGTCCGCCCAGTAAACCGCCCATGCTTTCCTCGCTGTTTGCGCATATCCACACTGCTGAACTGAGGCGTCTAGAAGTACTAATGACTGGGTGATTCTCTTGTTCTAGCACAGCTCCAATACCCATTGGGGACGCATCAATGATCAATGCTGATGGTAGCTTTGGAAACAACGCACATGACGCCGCGGTGAAAAACACAAAATTTAACAGAAATCGGAGTCTGGTGAGTTCAAACAGAATGATTTTGAGAAAGAAGAGAAGGTGAGAGTTCCGCCCTATTCAAGAAAATAATACTAAAGAAGATCCGTTGAAAAATGAGACTGCTCAAAAGTTTCTGAAGTTGACACCTTAAGTGGAGGTAAAAAAACGACAAGAATCAAGACGATGGTCAATACTTTCAACCAGTAATCATACACATGATAACTGCTACGCCAGAAATACTGAAATAGGGCATACTGTCCTTCAGCGTGAATAGGCACCGTTAGTGCAAGCACGGTAGTTATCGTGTTAAACGGAAACATCTTCAGTAATGGTATTCGCAACATACTGCAATAAACTAGATGATACATCTGGCCAGTGGATAGAAAATTACACCGAGACTGTCCCAAAGTAGCAATAATTGCTGTCGGAGCATTGATAGTCTCATCAGCTGAAATGTGTTGAAGCCTGAAAAAATATTTTCCACCACGAATTTCACACGAAGTGTTTTCTGGCTTGAAATTGGCACTACTTCTCTTCAAATGGAACTTGTTGAACGTTATTTGATAATTACCGGAAATTTGAAGCTTTTCGCCTTCACGTGTGAGCGGAATCGTAACGAGTGTAACCCAAATAAAAGATTGTGGGACTGTTAATAACTTGTTTGCACAAGACGATTAATCACCTTTTCGACGAGCTTATATGAACTTCATAAACTTCATAAAAGTGGAATCGCCTTTGAATTTTAGCGAATCTAGTGCAATACTTAAGCCTCAAAGGTTTTGGAATGTTGAAGAAGCAGTTTGTACATTTTTGACTCAAGTGCAGCAATAAACATTCGAGAGGGAATACTGGAAAGATTCGTACATTTTCGAACAAGGATTAATAGATCACAAAAATAATCGAGAGTTGTTAGCATTTGCAGAGAATTAAAAAGTATAAAGATGACGTCAACCCAGAGGTGTCGAAGGATGTTCAGTAAGATTTTTAGCAGAAGCTGTCGGAGATACCACACTCACAGCCCAAAGACACTATGAATTCAGGAGGAAAAAATGACTCTACACTTCCATGCAGGAATCCGAAAACTTTACTGACTAGCTTTTGGTACGATGTGTAAAATAGTTCCAAAACACTTGCTTGCCTACAGCACTTAGGTCTCTAGGGAAGTTCACACAATATATGCTTTCCGACTGTTTGTACGAACGACTTGTGACTGTGTGGCGTGGACATGATCACGCGCTTCCGGTTTACTCGCTCGTCGGCTGACGGTCTCCGAATAACTTTTCAAGGCGGTGCCGTTTGTAACACTATTCTAGACTATTTGTGCACCCCGTCTGGTAGATATTCCATCTCTGTTCCACACGGTCTTTTTTGTGTTGTGTCCGTTTATTTCGTGCTTGGGAAACGCAATTCAGTATACCATGCACTCATCACAAGTTGACTGAGTGCATTTACGTTCACGAGAACTAATGACAAAACAAGTTTGTTGACTCTAACTGGTGATATCAACAAAATTAACGGCAAAAGCAAACAAATAACGCGGAAGTCAGTATTTCCTCATCCAGCGTTGATCATGTGGAAGAACAAACTGAACCCCGAAAAAAACTAATTAAACTTGGCCCGTTTTTCTACATACGTGGCATTTGGCAATTCGAAACCAATAGGTTAATCCAGAATGTTCCAACGTTGAGTAGACTTTGATTCAGATGCATGTTGATTATGGCAGACTGCATTTTCACTGTTTACCGTTTTGGGCCGCTGTCAGTGTTGACCATTGATCATTGGTTCATTTACATAGCAGCCTTGAAATCATAGCACTGTTGACGTAATGTTGAAAGTGACCAAAAAGAGGAATTCTGAAGTAACAAGAGCTTTTGTCGCAGGACACGCACGGTTATTCCAACGGTCATCCGATCATTAAGTTGTGCGTGTGACTTGCCATTAAAGTTGCTTCCACCTGTTTTAGGCCGAATTTCAGGAGTTACATGTCTAGTACGTTCATTTACTTTCTTAACGACTGTGCGAAATTTTTTCATTCAACAGTTTAAAAATTAACATGCCATACAGAGCAACAGTAGTTTTTCTTAAAAAATCTGTAAAGGAAGAAAATAGCTTAAGCTAGGCTGCTTGTTTTTGACCAAGCTTTGCGGTTAGGAAGTGAGCGGCCGCTTCCTCAGTTTCCGGCTCTTCGACGGAAGGGATTTATGCTTCATTCCACTCTGAATGATATCCAGTGCCACTCGAATAAACTGATATTCAAGAAGACAGAAATATACTAAAAGTAGTTATACGTAATGTTATCAACAAGTTGAAACCATAGTAACTGAATTAGTTCAAAAACAGAGCCAGGTTTGACGCACTGGTAACTGTCAATAATGGACGTTCAATGATTCTTCTAGTAACGCACCGCCTACTCGCAACGACCGTCAGTGGGCTGGATCCCGAATCGTCACGTCTATGACGCCATAAGCGTTTATAAATTGAGCCTGCTGAACAGCCGAGTCCGAACTAAAAACAGACAGTAGCAGAAGCGGGATTGTTATTATTGAGTTGGTATATTACAAGAAAAGTTTTAAAAAGTGAGAGATGGGAAATAGCGCCAAAACTCGCTTGTGAATATTTCCAATTCACAGGTTCTGGGACCAACGATTCGCGTGAGCACGACCGAATAAATCTAGTCACGTAATGATAGGGCTGTGGGGCGTTACCGAAACTAAGGCGTACAGAAAGAAAGGTTCAGCAATGGGGAGTGAGAACGGACAAATTGGGCTGGGACAAGTCCCGACAGGTAGGCGATATCAGGGCTTGGTAACATGTAGAAGTTAACGTTCGTCGAAAAAACGATTTGGTGCACGCCTGATCTGAATGGCCATGTCAGGTTTTGAATGGAAGACTCGCAATTGCCACCAGGATGATATCGAATTTCAGAAGAAGAACGGGTAACAAGAATGAGGTGGTTGAAAGGAGTGAACGTAGCCACAAACAATTTATTGTCGTTACCTAAAGCAAGCTGCTGGATGTGTACAGTTGCTGTAAAATACTAGTTCACACTGTACATAAGGTTTTGAGGGCCTTTGGCTGTTGTACGCCCAGTAAACACGCCGACTCTGGCTCGGCGTCGGTCCGACTCCGACACGAGTTGGCAAGGAGTCGGATCCGAGAAGGCGTGCAACAAAGTCCAGAGGCGGTCCGACTCTGGTGAGAGTCGGATCGGAGTGGGCCAGAGTGGGATTCCAGTGGGCCAGAGTAGGATCCGAGTAGGCCAGTTGCGATAACGGCACCCCCTTACATTCCTAGTTATTCGCTTCAACAATTGAAATAGTTTGAAACCTATGCCATCCAACGCGTACGACCTACTGACACTATTCTGTAAGTTTCACCGAATCCTCTCCTAAGCGATTGATCTTACCCGGCAACAAGGTGTCAAGCCAATTTAACAGGTTCATTTTTCTGATGAAGCATTTACTACGAACGACTTCAGTTGATCTACCGCGGACCGGTATGGAGATGGACAATAGACGCATCCTACAACTCTCCAAATTGCTTCTACGACGGACATACTACCGTAGACATTTACGTGATCGATGAACACACGGAAATTAACCGCAAAACTACAAGTACCGTAATAAAAAAAAGAACGTGTATGTTTCATTGAAAGAAAT
>LUCH01003733.1:27943-68246 GCA_013368495.1 Paragonimus heterotremus | reverse complement strand
CTTCTTTTTGAAAGGGGCCGACTGGAAAGTCTATGGGAATGCGACAGCTGCGATCAATTGTGAGTGATGTTCAATTTGAAATTCCTTACACAGTTTGACAAAGATTTTGACAGACCAACCCATAGAGGACGTACCACTGAGGTTCCGAGGTCAAATAAAAATGGTTTGCTTCACACATGCCCTGATGTCAAAAGGTTGTGTTGGATCAACTGTCCGATTGATGATTAAAGACTTCTTGATGATCGTCTTGATCAAAGTGAAACAATCCACCACGGTGAGTGTGTTACGGATCGAGATTGAAAAGACGACTTAGTAAGTTACAACACCGGAGGTAAGGAGAACCGCAACGTGTCCTAATAAAATATACTGCAGAGTAGGAAAACCATTACACCGATGAATGGAAATCTTGCATTTAAATGAATGTGTTGCGGGTTGGTTTTTGCTTGGTTAATCCGTTACCAGACTGATCGCTTGAAAGGTTGATAGACAGTCCTAAAGTTCCTAGCATGGCGGGTTCAGAGCGGGAATCGTATCAATCGACAGTCATCTGTGATTTAAACTAACACACCAGAGTGTGCCGTATGGGATGTTTGCGATCGTTTCGAAACTGTTATTTAATTGAAGTCTAATAACTCTCTATGGTAGCACACTTTAGTGTTATCAGTGCGAAGGCGTAAACCAGTGCCTAAATAAGTGGGAAAAGTCGCCTCCTCTCTGTATGGACAGATACGTGTGGAGGGCATTTCGGAGAGATTTGAGACTACTCATTGCCGAACTAGACATTCGGAACTGCTGTGAGTAAGTCGAACACGGAAATACCACTCACCAAACAATATTTTAATGGACTGGGCAGAGGGGGATTCAGGTGTAGTTGCATTTTGATATCGAATAATTGGTGAATGGTAGGCTGTAAGAAAATCGATGGCTTGTTCACTTCTGGTTCACTTGCTTGTAATGAGGCCTAGCGAAAACTGGATTATTTCGTCAATTTTAGAAAATAAAATGAAATTGTAATCAATGAAGTAAATACCGTTTCCGCAATGTTAAAAATGTTTGATCATCTTCGGAACGTAAGTTTATTCATTGCCCGTAATTTACCGTTGAAATACTTGCAGGTAGCAAACTACAGATCAGATCAAAACAAAACGGCTATCACAAGATAAGTCGTCTAGGTTTTTGGGTGCACAGTGAAATTTCACGAGACTGCTGTTTGAATTTTTCGATGGCGAATTAAATTTCGCTGTCTAAACCGATGATATTGTCACTTACAGTGTTAGTGAAACAGAACTTACATAGGAATTTTCGATAGTGCCATCAAGAATAGATCAAACCGGCTTACGGAACGACTGTCCGGTGTTCGAAAAAGTGAGAAGAAGTATGTTGCTTGGTCACAAGATTGGTCACTGCGCTAGCCAGACACTGTCATAGAGGTCAACGCCTACGTATCATTGGAAGCTACTGTAACTTCTCGGATGTGTGAGTTCTTATGGCCAAATCACCACAAATTTCAGTGGCATCGCTGAACATCTACACAGTCTACTGGAGCAAGATTATTGATTCCCTTCGAGAGAACCCAAATTCTGGACAGAAGACAGTTTTTCTTCAGACATGGCCGAAGCAGACAGCCACCGACATAGTAAACGGATAAGCAGGTAAGAGCCGGATAGAACCTAGCCAAAGCTAATGGTTGCACTGGTAAACTGAATTCTTGGCCAGCTGGTATGGGTAGCTTATCTTGCAAATTTGAGGTGGTTGTGGCCACTTTGCTGTTTACTAAAAGTGTAAACTTGTTTTTCCATAACATTTTAGTGATGGTTCTCACTTTCATGTTACTTGTGTTGTCGGAACAGTGCGAGCCCGAATAACGAAACAGCAAACGGGACTGAATAGATGAGTCTCAGTTTTGCTGAATGAAGGTATAGTTGGTGCCGGCATTGAAACAGTTATCGAAGCTTAAAGAGCATCTAACGAAGTTTTTCTTTGGTACTATAAAAAGTTGTGCTATCAACTGGTAGTTATTCGTGGATTGAAAATATTTCCAAAAGCGATTTCAAACTGTTA
This sequence comes from Paragonimus heterotremus, assembly GCA_013368495.1. Taxonomy (NCBI): domain Eukaryota; kingdom Metazoa; phylum Platyhelminthes; class Trematoda; order Plagiorchiida; family Troglotrematidae; genus Paragonimus; species Paragonimus heterotremus. The sequence continues at coordinate 66,185 of LUCH01003733.1, read as the reverse complement.
TTTGACCAAGTAGCATAGCCAACCTAAAAATCCTGGTTAGGGTCTACAAGCTTCACGTCCATGTCTCCAGTCAGGTCAATACATGGTTAGCGTAAATGAATTAAATTGAAGAAACTCACCGTCACTAATTCAACCAGCGATACGCGTCAACCTAAAACTAACCACTAGCGGCTGTTCGAGCAAGCCGCCACTTTAATGAAGTGACGAATCAAGGTGACGCTCTGGCACAATCTCGAATTCGTTGTAGAGAGAACCTGAGTGAAACAACCCGGTCAAACCAGCCTCATGTTAAAACCAATAAGCGATAGCCCGGGCCGAACGAAGCAATAGAAAAGCCGAAGCTCGTGTATTAGATAGACTTGTTCATTTTATTAATGTTTCTTGTCTATAAGATAACGCACAGAAACCCAGCAAGACTGAGATTGTTTAATGACACAGGTAGTGTCTTTCTGCTTTCATGTATGGAAATAGCAAGTTTTCAGTAGTTAGTGCGGCTTCTTTCGCGAACTCCGAACCGGTGGGTCACGGCCACTGCCAAACTGTCATTCCAACAAACCTACGCGAATCTGCTGTCCACAAAACGGTCCAAAAGCTGACACTGGTTTATCGTGAGCATACGTCCTTCTTCAATCTTCGATACCAGTGATTCTGTATGGTCAACTATAGTTTCATTGACTTTGCCATCCCCTCGAGACTCGGGAATGGTAACACCTCAATTTGCGGTCACTTGGGAAGGACCATATCCGGTATCGCATGTTTGTTTGCAGCATGGAGTCTCTTATGGCTGCAGACACCCCCGAGTGGTCACTAAACATGATCGAACACTATCCCAAGATGACACTACACAAGATCACGGCTTATTGTCGACACCTTAAAATACCTTGAAACTTGATGTCTTCAAAGTTTATTACTCCAACTACGGCCACGCCCTAGTCAGCAGAGTCACACGTACATAGCGGCAGATCATTACACATCTGTCTCAGGAAACTCGGCCCTAAAAACCACCGTCATGGTGGTACCATTGTGTCCGTTCAAGGAGTTCCGTTGCAAAAACCGCAAAAAGAAGGTCACAGTGTTAGCTTCTGTTAGTCCAGAACAGTATCGATATGTCGACCGTGAAAACTCACAGAACCCGTGTGCCCTTTGAAAACAGCTGGTCCCAGTGACCGTCGACGGAGCAATATACAGATGTCTCGACTTCGTTAAACTTCCTCAAAGTCATGTGCTTGTGAACAAGCATCGTGGACAGTGACTTCAATTCTTCGGCGTTCGTGTTGCTGATGCTACATAGATTGAAGCGGTTGTCCACCATTTCACTGGTGATCACTGAGATCAACTACTGTTGTCGTGGGTGATGTTTTTACTAGTTTGCAGGTTAGCCACAGACAGCTGATAGATTCCAGTCTCTAAGGAAAAGAGTCACATCAGCTATAGGGAACAAGATGTATTTTCTATAATCATCGATCGTATGGCACGTCTGTAGTTGGGCGCAACGTTTGACCTCGCTGTCGGTTCCAAAAAGTTCAGAAAACGTAGAACACCATTACAACGGACTGCACATCTAGCACTTGTGATCTTACTGTATATCTTTCACGTGAATTACTTTTGACGGTAAATACTGCGTATCAGAAATCGACCTCATCTTGCCAGAATCTCGATTTCCTGAAAAGTTAGCTTCGTCCACTTTCAGGCTAGGAACATTAATCACTACATGCACTCAGTTCAGTTCATCTTAACACGAATGCGCATGACATTGCATACCACATGATGTTGTGCTTGTATCGAAAGAGATTATCGTTCACTGTGTAAAAACACGGACAGCCCTTCGCCTCATATTCGACATCCAGTCTAACACCAGATCAAGATGACGTACGTCTTTCATAGCTAAATCACTTGTGAACCAGCATTCCCAACTGTCCATATATCCTGGAGTCATAACTCTTGTCACCTACTCTAATTGGGTCTCACCGATGGATGCCATAGTGAATACAAGCAAATCCGCTCCATTGTATACTGATTATTGAGCAGGCAGCTGTTCTGGAGTCAAACCTCACACTGGCCTCTCCACCGTGCTGAATCGGCAAACCAACTGTGCAAAGTTAGCCTTGATGGATATTTAACTTCATAGAAGAGTCCAGAATATTACTGTGTAACAACAGACATCGTGGATTTTAGTGGTATAATCAGCTCATTTGGTTTCAAATTACCGCAAGCGATAATGTGGTAAATCTTGGATACAATGGTCACAAGTATACTGGGGACCACCGTTAACTCTTACGATATTATCATTATGGGGCATACACCTGTTAAGCTTCAGGACCGAGGCACTGAATGCTTCTCAGCGCAGATGACTAAAAATTTTGTCATCGGCCTAACATTGACCACTTTCTCCTGCGACTTTTCAAATAACCGTGGTCCGTCTTCAGCAAACGCCATCACTGTCCTGATGTGGAAATTATTGTGGCCTTGTAGTTAATGGTTTTTCCAACAATTTTCATCCAACTCATCAGTCACAGTAGTTTACTTCTATCATTACGACATCACGTTTCAGTTTCATTCAACCAGCTGTTTAAGAAATAAGTCAAGTGAGAGTGGTCCAGTGTGTGCTAAGTGTCTTCACTAAACTCAATGATAAATTCCGACCTCACTGTCACCGACTTTAACTCTGAATTTGACACTGTAGTGACAGCAAAGATATCCAGGTATGGTGTCGGAGCTGTCATTTTTGCATCTTCCCACACTAGGCGGAAAAAGCGGTCATGCGTTCAACACACACTATGACACTAAGAAAAAATATGACCAACCTAAGAGACGGACACGAATGGATTCAAATCGCCTTGGTCAGATTCACTGTTAAACCGTGCTAGAGTTTTAATGCACTAACTGCAGGACAGAATAGGCATGCCACTGTAGCGGACAGAGGTTAAACAGTTGATGGGGATGGTTGTCAGTGGTAGTCCGCTGAGGTTCATCAGACTACTTCTGGAACATTCAGTGACAATAATTTTCAAGCCAAAACACACGACTCTCAGTTAAGCAATTTGATTGGAGAAAGATGATTTATCCGTCAGGGAATAACTGATTTTTAAAGGACAGGCTCGAAAGGAGCTGTTTTCATCAGTTGTGCTAAACCATCCACTTTTATCGCAAGGCAGCGAAGAATTGATCTCTCTCATTAATGCATGGACGAACGACAGGCCTGCCAATCGATCAAGCGGATGCTTCATACTGCTGAAACGTAGTGAATACGCGTGGATTGTTGAATGAGCGTATGTTGGTCGATCATACGCTCATTAGTTGGCCCAAGTGCAATAAAATTGTAAGCTAGTTGATCATGTGAATAAAAACGTGTGTCTGTGTCTGCAACGTCATTCACACAAGCTGATTTTGTATGTGATTAACAATTTCCATTACTTTCTCAGATACACCGTCACAAACCTTTGTTTTTTTTATGGTTTAAGCGAGTTGTTCGTCAGTTCGATCATCCGCTGTGACAAGTCAGCTTCGACTGAGTGACAGCTATTCAAAACCTTCACACTGTTTTGGTGTTCGCGTCCGTTATCCATAATTGTCTCCACAATCACCATTGGGTTTCGTTATGTATACAGTGTTGTACGTAATAAGGTGAATTTTACAACCCGAGCGAATTATGAATCAAACTAGCCCACTTCTCGAGAATACCACACAAGTATCTTCAAGTAATGAACAACCAGGTCTTGAGGGATGGAAAGCTTGTTTCTATATGTTAAGCGTTATGACAGTGTGATGTATATCGTTGATGAAAACGTGTATAGATTTAAAATATTGACATTCTCGTGTTTGTTCGTTTGAAATATACTATTAATTTACCACCCCGGTTTATAAATCGGCGATTTAGAGCATCTACATTTTTAAGAACATAACATTTCGTGTACAATAGACGATTTTTAAATTTCTAACCAAACCGTTTGTTAAATGGCGCGAACATGTGATTTCTTACCACACTATACGTAGAAAAGTGTGTTTGTGAAGATGATATAGTCACTAGGTTGGCCCGCTGAAAGGATAGAAATAAGATATAATCTATCTCTGTGAGCTTATCACACAGGATTCTGATTCAGCACCACACTTTAAAGAGCTTTGTGAAAACGCAATACTCATTAATCAAGGCGCTTCAGCACAGATATCGCACTGCAAAAATCATTTTACGAGATCGCTCTGGTTACTGTTATGTCAACAGTAGTTCAGTCAAGTTACGAATGTATGAAGATGTCAGACAGAATCACGCTACCAGTGGCGACTTTTGACCAATTATTCCAGCGATTTGGGGTCGATTCGCCTAGTTCACCAAGGCGAGAAATTTGAGTTGGTGTTGACACCGTCGAGGATGAGATAGTTTCATGTTTAATCAAAATTTAAAACGACAGACACCTGAAAATCGAGGTAAAATGAGTCTGTGATACTCAGCCAATATGAGGTAGAAAGTTCGGCTGTTCAGGATAACGTGCTGTTCATTCATAGTATTACTATTCCCAGTATAGGGCAAACACATTGGGGTTTGTTCACACTCACTCTGGTTTTCTCGTACTCCGACATACAACTAAAGCAGCATTGTAAGTACTGTTTGGTTGGGGTGAGAAAAAATGCCGCTCTATGTCAATGAAATGAGATTGGTGTTCAAAACCATTAGTCATTTCTGGATAGATACGTCGATCAGAATGGAAATCTGCTAACGAATGATGTAGTTTGTCACTTGCAGACGACCTCCCACTGACAGATGTGAGGTACATTGGTGAAGAATATTTCCACACTTCATTAGGGAGTGCACAATTTCAACGAACGGGCTAGGTAAGTTGGATGGTCTAACTCAATCAAGGACGCACTGATAGCAGCTGAACAGGCTCTTGTTGATCATCAAGAAAGTTATAGCGGATGATGCTGGTGGATCACCCAAAATAGTGGTTCTCTGTCGTGTGACCTGTGCAGTTTGTTCCTTAGGAACAAATGAAACGGTAAGCGCTGAAAGGGATCGTGTACAGTCAGTGTATCATTCAGGCCTTTCATTCATTCAGACTTTTTGTCTACAGAATACAGTGCATCTATTAGAATTCTTTAATAACAAACTGCTCCTGATAACTTTTTCCTATGAATATACTAAAGGGAGCTGCCTTTTATTTCTTGTAGTTTCATTCGAGTACATGTTCAGGATTCTGTCTGTTGGACATCTGACTAACTCTCCTCCTTTTACTGGCATAAACTTGTTAAATTGAGTATACCGCCCTGTCTAGGTTACTTTACGATATAAGTTGAGTTTTCTCCCGCAATCCTTGCGAAGAGACATGAAAGTGTTTTAAAAAGCTACCCCCTCAAGTGGTTCGGGCTTTAGAATGGAATGGCTAGTCTTTTTAGGCACTAGTACTTCACTGAGGCTTTACGATTCACCAGTAACATTGATAATATCGTTTGTGTAACGCTTGTGAAGAACAAGTGAACTTGTGTAGCTAACTAGTAAACTGCTTTCTAGCCTTATCATAAAATAATATATCAGTGAGTAATGGGCCCATCGATGAGTTTGCTGACACATGGTTCTTTCGGTAGTACAACTTGTACGAAAAAGTAAGCTGAACATTTTACATATAACGATATAATAAGTGTTTTAGTTTATCCACTGGTATCCTCACAATGACGTTATTTCCCCTAATATATCGACTGAGGAATTAAATTGGCATATTTGTAAAGAGAAATATCAAGAGAGAATACATGCTTTCCAGTCGAGTTCAGTTATTGTAAAGCTTCAGTAACTATAAAAGAATCTCTCAGCCTTCAAATCCCCAGTTTTTTCCCGTCTGGCTTTCGAAGCTCAGCTAATCATTTTGTCGTTTCATGAAACGGAGAGTTACATATCGCCAAAATCGGTCCTGATAACATTCGGTTAAGGCAACGATAGTTCACCGTCTTTCAAGATCACCTGCTATTGCCTGAATTAAAGTACTGGCATTTAGTATTATTTACGTCGTATGTATCAAAAAATAAAGTTGTTTCATGTTGATTCGTCTTAGACTCTCTACTTGTCGTCCGCTGATTATGTATGCACTTGATGCTTGGTCCATCTTGATTGACCGGAATCCCGCGCTATCTTGTGTACCTTCATAACCTGTGGCCTAAATCTGCCCTTGCCAAATTAACAGAAAAATGTAGGCACATCCGTCATCTGTGGGTGGAGATATGACAAACAACAGTGTCCTCTACTTTGGTGGTTGAAGTAAAGGTGTCGTTAATTTTGAAAAGCATGATATCTATTCGTTAAACAATCGTCCCAAATCTAAGTTCTTCAGTCAAAAGTGTTTTTTCAAAACCAAAATTATTTTTGTTAGCTCTTTTCTACTGACCCACCTTACATACGGCATTGATACTGCAGTAAAATATCCATCCAGTACTACATCAACATTCGCAGAATGTAGACGAAATCGTCTTAACCGATGCATCTAAACAGAGCCGATGTACAAAAATATGCAAACAACCTTGCGAAAAATGACACAATGTTGAGTATAGTTACAACGAGAGTTAGTAAAACAGGTCTACAGTCTCGGAAATGGACGCTAAAGAACGAAAGATAGTTGTCCATCCAAAAGGGAACTTCATTCTTTATCCGGTTTTGAAGTTGTGTCAGCTTGTTAAGAAAACGAAAACAAACGTTCGTCAGTTTGTTGATTTAGAAGGGACATACCGAACAATTAGGTCAACATACTGTTCACGTTCTATCTTTGCAGTTTGACAGACTGGAATATTCCCATAACTGCTGGCTAGTTAGTACAGCGGCACTGGATCTATTTTCCATTCAGATATACTTCATTTTGTTTCGTTCATGAATCAAGGTTTTAAATCGGTGGTGCACCAGAATGTGTTTACAGACTACCACCGTAGTGCACACGTACCTGGATAGTGGTGTGAACAATCTAAGCGACTGACGATGGTAGTAATTTGTACACTGATACAAACTCAATATGCCAGGATGATCGAACGATGTGATGTCGTGAACTCCTTCCGGTTCAGTTGAAGTTTCCGGTCTTATTTTCACTGGTTTGACCATAGCAACTATGCGACGTCAATTAACAGTGGGGTTGTAGGCCGCACCGTACTTAGCTTGATCAACCTAGAAACTGTTAAACGCTGTGAATGACTGGCTCTTACAAAACAAACAACCTATGACATTCCTTGTAAGTATAGAAAAAGTGAAAGGAAAATTGACTAATTCGGGCTCGGTTGCCTCGATCCACTGAGGATTATGTTTGGCAGTAACCAGATAATCATTATGTTTAGATGCATGGACAGACGGTGATGAGCTCACATTTAATTGCAATGACAAGCAGAGATAACTAAATCACAATCAAGTTTTTAGGCGAGCCGTGAAATACACGTATAAGTGTGCTTGCCAAACTAGAAATTTCGGTAATTTTTTCACAGGGCTGTCTCTTGCAGTCACTACTAATGTGTATTTTGAGTTCAATAAATACCACGAGGTAGAATTTTCATGATTCTATGGAATGTTTGCCGATAGTCTTAGTTACAAAAAGCGGCTACATTCTGAATTTGTCTCAGTATTTTATAGCAAGTAGTTTCAGTCGCATTGCGGAGGAAAAAAGCAATACCGCAGAAATCTTCGTATCTGATAAATGAACAGTAATTACTGCTATTTTTAAGATGATCATCCAAAACAAAATAAAGTCGCTGTTTAGTGATGCAACCAAATTCTTGACGGTAAACAGTGAAAAGAACAAAACAGTTGTTGTGGAAAAAGTTTTAACAAAATCGTTGTGATATATGAAGCAAATTAAATTTATGGATTTAAGCATACAATAGTGAGACAGACCGGTAGTCATCATCTCTAGACTTCACAATTTAAGCGAAGTTTTAAAGACTCGAATACGTCTGCAACTGGTTTCGAAAATGTGTAATCCCCCGTACCACGCGACCACGAAGCAACTGGCGGAGATACCAGAGCCGGGAAAGTAGCAAGTGGTTCACAGTTTGAGAGTTCCCATGGATTTTTTTGGAATCACAGAGGACCCAGACGTGTGAGGATAACGAATAGTCTGACTCGTTGTAGCCTCTCTAATTATGGTTATTCCAACCAGGGACACGAACGAGTTTCTGGACCAGAAGATAATTGAACTAGCGTAGAGTTATCAACAGAGAATTTAAAGCAGTCAACTTGCAACCGGCTTGTAACGTTGAGTTCTGCTCGGTAAATTTACGGAAAAGTGTGCACATCAGGACACACAAAAAGATCGACTACATTCGTGATAAATTTGATGAGGATACTTCAAAGTTAGCACACGGTTTCAAGTGTTATGTTCAGTTTCACTTTTGCGGTAGATTATATCGTCAAAAGACTGTAGTGAGATCACCTTCGACGTCCCTAAAATCCTAAACTCCCTGCGACGTGAGAGTTGCCTTGCCAGTACCACCGCGCCGGTTCACATTGCCTCGTGAATGTAAATTTACTACAAACCACTAACATTAAAGTTAGTGCGTTGGCGTAAGTATCAGAGTTTTGCTCGTAGCTGTGTAAGGAATCCGCGCCATCTCCACCATTGTAGGCTACATTCACTAGGATAGCAGTGTTTTAGCTACTACCGTTGGGAACGCCGCCCAACCAGGCTGACACCTGTTTGAATCCTGAAAGTCAACTGGAATTTCCGTTGACATACGTCCTCTCTGGCGACTGCCGTGCGGTTGTGCTGAAGGGCCTCTCATGTCCATTTCCCTAGCGCCCTTAATCGTTACGTTGAAGTCCGCTTGTGAACGGTGAGTAAATAAATAAATAAAGTTTGCTTGCAGATTCGCCGTCTTCTCACTGAGACTTCCGATCCGCATTAATATAAGGCTGGGGAAACCTTGGGTGTGAGAACCTCGGAACTTCGTCGCGAAAAGAACGAGCTAGTAACAGAGTCACCATTAGAGCCATTGTTATCTGAGATTTCTAGAGGAAATCTCACGAATTATTCGTTGGTTACGCAGATTAAATCGCTTACTCCTTACTAACAGTATATGGATGACAATGTGTGTGTGTCTTTGTAATGAATATATGAACAATCCGCAGGGAACTACCACGGGGCTCCAACTGAGCCTATAAGAGTATCCGTTTGATTGTGGATTGTGAGTCACTCGAAGGTATCTGAGAGACAAGGGCACCGTAATTTAATTTAAACAGGACAACATACGAATGTTTGTTCAGTTTTGTCTCATTATAGCAGAAGGTTTATATAATCCGGTATGTTGTCGGTAGGGCTACGGATAACTGTTTTAAGGACAATTTACTGATGGAGAGCCATTTCATATTTGACATAACAGCTGAAAGCGGTTAGCCAAAATAGGTTATTCACAAATGTGTGTTGAATAACATGAAACTAGGCAAGTTGCACTTTGTGGACAAAAAGTCCGTCTACATTTAACTATTTATTAAACTGGACAATCAACCTGAATGCATAAGCAATCAACTTGGGGTAGCACTTGACATGGTCTATTTTGCAGTCGAATTATCTGTCCAGTTCAGTTCCTTACCTATTTTGAGCCGTCATTCAAAAAATGAATTGACTGTTCATGTCGTCTCTTAGTGCGTGTGCCATTTCTTCTGTTCCGGTGGCACGATCTGCATAGGTCGCATGACACGACGATCGTCTGAACAAACTTGTTACCGCTATGGTGTATGGATAAAGCATGGCCGATCCAAAGCTTGCTCATTTTTGACCGCTGCGCACTTCATGAACAAAATAGCCATTCAATCAACTGGACAGAAACACTCCGTCCAATCCGCCAAATCCGTGATTTACGCGAAATGCTGGTCAAAGGTTGCGTCTAGGCAGTCTTAGAGAGTGTCGCAATTCACATATTTTCTCACACCATGTACTTAAAAACATTACGGCAAAACTGGACGTCTCAAATGGTCATGTGCTCATGACCTGACTGAACGGACTGCGTAATCATCATCATTAGCTTGATATCCAAGTTTATTTTATGCAGTTGACTTTTAGTTTTTGCGCATCTAGATTTCAAAAAATTTAATTCCTCTGTCAGTGTTGACACCATCTGCTCCATTGCCGTCGCAGCGTCCGCACGTGATTAACCCATATAAGTAGGTTGCATTTAGCCTAAAGACAAAATACGAAAAATAAATTTGTTTGCCAAACCTTCTTCTATTGTTTAAACCGGATGTATTTGTGCAGCTTATTTTAAGGTTGTTTTAGCAGGCTGGTTGCGAATGGCATTTTATAAAGGGCAGTGTAGTGCACACGTGACGGAAATGTTGGGAAAATGACCACATGCGTTTATCCAGCTTAGTATTCATGGCTGGACATGAGAAAACGGAAGTGAATAGCTTTTGCATTTTTTTAAACTAACTTTGTTCTCTGACTTCAAAGTCGTTCTGTTATGAGAATCAGTGCGAACGAAATCTCTCTTCAACACCATGGCGCGACTTCTGCACTCGGTTTGTGATTCTCCATTCTGGAGTTCATTCGTTCTGTGGCAGAGATTCACGCACGGCAAATTTATGGGAGCTTTTAGCTAATTTCGTTAATACACGGTCTAGAACGTTGAACTTGTACATTACTACTCCAGGCGGTCACTGGTGGGAGATATACATCATATTCCGTTATACATTTATCATACTACCACCAGACCAAAAATAACCGGAAAACTATAATTGGGATAGTCTACAAGTGATGACACGTAACTGGTTGCGAAACCACGCCCACCTGACATCACGTGATTCACTAGGATTGGTTACTTACTCCAAGTGAACTGACCAACGTGTTTTGCCCACGCGAGGTGTGAGCGGGAGCGGGCACGTGGCAGTTGACTTTTCATTCGGCACTGTGACTGAGCATCTGTTCACTGACTGGAATGGGTGTAGATCCGGATACGTAGGCGAAGATGTTCATAAAAATGAAATAATTCTGTTGCGACAGAACATAATGGACCTCAGTGACCTTACTAAAATATTTCATGCACATTTTCAAAGGATTTCGGAGATCTCAACTATGGACTGGACGAGCTGAGGTTATTTCAGTGGAACACAGAAAAGCCTCTCCCGGTAACTAAGTAACTTTGAGTGAAGCCGTGTGGCGGGACAACGGTGGCACGAAATGCATGGAAGAATTCCTGGGCGCCACTATTCCAGTGGTTCATTTTGGTCACGTGCGCACTGTGTGAACAGTAGCAACTTTAAAAAGGGAGCTTTTACGCGTGGTTTACTTCTTCACAGCGTACACAGTAGGTAGGGTTCAAAGAAAACTGAATTTCCTATGCACCACACATCTTCACGTTTAATCCGTTTTCAAATAGGTGCCATCAAAATCGACCTAATTTCTATTTTCACGGTAGGACTGCGAGTCGCAAAATTAAACCGCATTCTCACACTACTAAACGCGTCACCAGACCGCCATTTGCCACAGCAAGAGAAAAGAAATTGAACTTATGTGGATGCATCCGGCACTATGAGAGATCTTTATACCAATAGATAGACTGAGAAGCGTTGTGTAACGCGACGTAGTGTGCACCAAATCATATAAGAATGTCAAAAACTGTCCCATCATATCGAGAAAAGAGCCCAGGTATTCGACCGATATCCAACAGATTCACGAATACCACAGAAGTAAAACTAATGTTTAAGCTGACAGTTCAGAACAAAACTGTACGAAGTGAACTACAGTGAGTCTTTTACCGTTAATCAGAAAGAGTGTTTTCTTGAGGAACTCGCAACGAATCAAAGGACGTGTAAAGCGGATCTGCCAACATACTTTTTGTACGTTTAGGTATATTTCTGTTAAAGTTAATCAGCAAAACTCATTTTTAATGATAAGATGTGACCTTTGAAGCGAATTGGCTATAAATGATCAGTGATCTATTAGTTTCAGTCTGCAACAACTGATATGATTTAACTTGAAAATTTGGATGGAAATTAAAGACCGACAGTATATACGATCAAGCTCGATCGTTCTTTACAAATCACTGAGAAAAATGCACGGAAGTGCAATTCTGCTGTAGGAGAATATGTCAGTGCACATCCATAACCCAGTTAAAATTTCAAGGACATACATCCTTACATTTCGGACAGACACCTAACCGAGCACCTTTGAGAACCATGGGCTCGCCAAGTGTAAAAATGTGACAAGACCTTCGTCCACAGGCTCGACTTAGCAACGCACAGAAGTAAGTTGAGACTTGTTGCGTGTGCAACTTTTCTTCGGAACAGTTCCAGACAATATGCTGGGGTTCCAAAACAAACTGGATGACTTGTGGAAGTCTAAATGATCTCATTCGAAACTGACAGGTCGCTTTTCGGTCAACTAGAACATCAGGATAAACCCGTCACCACACCTCAAGTGCGTTTGTTCGCACACACTCCTTAATTACCTTTTTACACCTAACATGTATGTAATCAGGTCAGTTATTTCTCTGACATCGTGTCCAATATGTTACCTGATCCGACAGGGAAACCCCCTTGACTCACATTTCATAGGCTATGGTGAACCCGAAATAACGCCTGGCGAGCATCGCCTGACAGTCTATATCCAACATGATCAGCGGTTCCAATTCGGTCGGCGACGTTAGTGTCGGTGCCAGTCATACATTACCCAGTTCATTGTTTGATATGGCTGTTGACGGAAAACTTTGTCACACCTACTCAGGTTTTGTCGCGCAATTGTACACGACGCATTATTAGGAATGATCATTCACTGCTGTACGACAGGCTGAGCAACAAATCATACCTTGACACCGCCACGTGAGCCAAACAACACGCAATGCTGCGATAAGGACTTTCGACTCCAAAACTTGTACCGCTTCATCCAGCAAACGCATTAAGAGTCAAGGATTACTTTCACATTAACTCATTCGCTTGTCATACCCTGCATGCTCCCATTGGTCAAATCAGTGATTCACAAAAATCACTTCTGTTGTACTACCTGAATTTTGATAAGTCCAGACATTTTGTCATACACTTTTTGTTATTCTTATATATTCGTTACACTGACATTTGTGTATGATGTAAGCAATTTTATTGGCATTGTTCACTATCTGATTATGAGTAACTTTTGCACCCATCGACTATATCCTACTGGTTATTTCAAGTGAGCAACGTACATATGCAGCCTATAAGACTTTTCTGTGGTTGCTCCTAACCTATAGGCATCTGAGACGAACGTAGTGAACGTCTAAGGGAATATTCTCATGTACTCTAAACAATAACGTCTGGGGACAGCAGTTAACCATTACTCTAGACGAAATAGGCAGTATACAAATTAAAATAACTTCTCTCCCTAAGAAAATAGGATTTAGGGACTACATTCACATACTTCCATCTAACGTTTAATATAACCAAACTATGGACGACAAAATCAATAACAAAACGACAAATAACTTTATCCACTTTGGTCAGAACTTGGCACTTCATATTTTTAGTATAAAAACAGTCTTTCAGAGGTGAAACAATCCCTAGGATGTTCTGGATGTTTTCTATCGAACAGGGCGTGACGTATTTTGATAAATACTTTTCTTGCTCAATAATGCGTGATAACTTTATTTTTTCAATAAAAACTACAATATGTTCAATCACTCTGTCGAATATGCTCTAGTGACTTACATAGCTTGATGAAATACCTCAAAAAATGAGCCACACATTAGTTGAAATCACAATAAAACAGGAACAGAATGATTAAAGTTATGCTCTAGTATTTACGATGCTGAAAAAAAAAGCAATCTGCCGGCATTTAGCCCACGCTCATGATGAGCGTGTCGATCTTCTATATGTAGAACACGAGATTTCTTCATGTGGACTTGTGAGAAAACATCTGGTACAGTCCAAAAGCGTATGTAATCGGGCATAATTCCTACCGTTCTACTTTGGGCCCAGTGTGGTTTCGAATGTCGTGTGGCACCTGTGAACTATCATTGTGATGTTGACTATAGTTACATGGTTGCAGTACAGACGGCATGGATTCACCTACATTTCTACGGCCTTGAAATGAAGGTAAGCCGATTATAGCAAACTAATAAGCGATTAACGTTGTTTAGATTGTGCACACTGTTGCACCATAGTTCTCGTTTGCGAGGACGTACTTCTTCCGAAATTGCGAAGTGCTTCTCTAAAAATCCTGCATACATTTCGTTTTATTACAGAATCTCTTAGGAAGGAAACGCTCTAGAGTGTAATGTGTAGAGTAGTAATTCATTTCCACTCTTTCTGAACAATACACATGGTCCATAAATAAACATATTGGAAGCTCAAAGAATTAAACGGTGGACTATATTGTTCAGTCCTACGTTATCACATCATATATTGCGCTGGATCTATTTGCCATTGCATGACAATGACTGAATTTAATATGGTCTTATTTGGTGTCCGTCAAGTTATCGCGCATTTCTAAAAGATAGAATTTTTCAATTATATGGGTTATACCTTTCCACGGATAACGTCTGGAGAATTCTAGTGTTAATTGTTCTGACTCCGTAGGATTATTTTGAGATGCAAACATAAAGACGACGATATCCAACCATGTAAAATAAATTTCTCCATTTTGCAGTCTTAGCATTCTAATCGAGTTGCACCAAATTTTAATATTTTCTAGCGCTCAAAATGCCACGAAAAGAGGAAAATTTTGGTGTTGGAAATTTAAAGGGAAACTTTTTAAAATCGCACAAACATCCAACACAGTCAACAGGGACTAGTTCGTGCATCCAGTAATAACAAGAACTCAGTTATATTTCCCGTAATAGCCAATAATGAACACCTTCTGTCGTTTACATAGTACTCTATGAATGCTGTCTCATAACTCATCAGTACATAATTGACACATAAGGCGGAATAATGCTGGCTCGCTGCCAGTTTTTACTTCACGGGGACAGCGGTGAGTTGTACCCTTTAGCTCAGATCAGTTGTCGAACCAAATCATAAAGCCGTAGTATGCACATTTACTGGAGCCCGGCTTATATGGAAATTCAGAACCACTAGGCGTGTGATAAAGGTCGTGTATACAACGATGCATGAATACGATATGAAACTCGTCAAGAACGCATGGTGTTCAGTCCCAACGGATTGAGACGGCAATGAAGACGGAGCAAAATCGACCGCTAGAAAAGTGCAAGACAATCAAGTTCAGTAAATAAATTCCCCCAATTTGTCCAAAGGTCATGTGCGTTTTCGGTCCCCGAGCCGTTGTGTTACCTTCGAATGGTGGTCAGACTTGCGTACTGCTTTGATCCGCAGGGCTATGCTGACTAAGTCTTCTGTCTTTTCAGGATCCACCATGTCAGATTGGTTAAATGAGAGCATTCAGATAAAAAGCACTTACGCCCAGTTTTGTGTCGCAAAACTGATTGTGTAAGAATGCGTAAGTAATGAGGCACGGACCTGTGAATATGTGGCAGAACGATGGTTGTAGTTGCAGTACTGCCGTCTTCCACGAACGGAATTCGGTAGTTGAAAATTGTATCCTCAAACAAACAGCAATCTTATCGTCCACATCTTGACTGTATTTTCCTGGACGACCAGAAGACACGCACCGATTTTTACAACCTTCAAGTAATTTACCATGTATGTATATGTACTATACGCAGCAGTAGTGTGGAATGAGGTGCCAATGTCATATTCACCGCATCCCCGGGTTGGGATAGCCCAACACTGCCAAATGAGTCAGGAATATAAGTGATTGTCTCTCAGCAGGGTTTCCCAGGAAAGACTCATGTCATGTTGTCTCACATATCAGGCTTGTTAGTCAGAGGTTCGGGGTCGGGTCTTCTAAGAAAACCATAGTTGGTTTCGTCCCACAAGCCAAACAATCGAGTCAGAGACTCAAACTGAGGTCAAATATATCAATCGGAGCCATGTCTAAAGAAGCAAGAGGTCATTCATTGAGACAGAGTGCATGTACGCCACTGCATTGCTGCAACATCGAATGACCGTACTGCAATGCCTGTGATAGAACTGAGCAGCTGTGGCACCAATGATGCAGCGCTGCGTGAGAAGACTTTCAGACCAGGGTGAGTTCATAAAAGGTGCTGGGTACACTTTCTGCTGGATAAGTTAGCCGATGGTAGGTGATCGAAGAATGACGTCCGGTTAGCGGTCGCTGACTACAGCAATTCATCGATTACAGTCGAGTCTCACGGCATCAGCTATAAAATCATGTTCACGCGGTTAAGATTCGGTCGAAGTGAGTCTGTTATATACTGTTAGCTCTTATCGTCTCACTATGTGTCACATCAACCAAAAAATGGACCATTTCTAGAGCTAACTATCCGCCTCAGTTCACTCGGCACCGGTGAATGACCGACTGCTTGTTCTGAGGGATTTCAACCCGAGTGATAAGCAAGGCTGAATACAGTGCAGATCTGTAGCACTCGGAATTAGAAAGTTCGAATAGCCTCAGGAATCTCATTATTCACTTCAAACCTCCATCGCTTTTAATAGGAAAATATTCGAGCTGGTTGTAGTAAGCGGTTTTATTCATGAAACAAGAATACAGATTTATAGATGTATAACAATATTAAGGATATTAGCCCCTGTCACTGGCTGATGTCGATGACAGACCCAACGTTACCAGCTGTAATCGTACTGGTCCAATATAAAACAAAGAACTTGGAGAATAACGAAAGATATAACATTGAAACCGTTTGTATATCAAAGCGACTTAGGATTAGTCAGCTGCCAGATTGTCTGTTGCGTCGAGGTTTGGATAAGCGATGAATCGAATAGATTTTCATACTCTGAGTGATCCCTGTGGATGTAACCACGGTTGTTGGTACTTAGGCTGTAACCCGGTTCCAGAAGTCATAGGTCACCATCATTTGTCAACAACTCAGCGTAATACTACGCAGTGAACTTGTGCAAAAGTGCTGTGTAAACTGAGGCCTTCAACGTGTATATTTGGCCGGCATTACTCTGCTGATGTTTCACGGATGTTAAGAACCGTATACAGTTGTCTGGTTCTTCGAATTCCGTTCTATCAGGGTGTCTGTTGCAGTTGGAAAATCAGTCCCCAGGATTTTCTTTCTGGCTTTTGTGCTGCAGTAAAGCGGTGTCATATTCTAATCGCCAGCACACTCTAAACACTTTCAAGCCAGTCACTAACAAGTTACTGCTTCAAAATTTCGTTAACCAACCCCATTGATTGCACACTTTGCATCCTCTCAAGAGCAATAGACGAAACAGCCACTCATGTATGGATCGGGTAGTACTTTATCTTCCTGTACATTTCAACTCATGTCCATACAGCCTTTTATCAACCACTCTCGTT
This sequence comes from Paragonimus heterotremus, assembly GCA_013368495.1. Taxonomy (NCBI): domain Eukaryota; kingdom Metazoa; phylum Platyhelminthes; class Trematoda; order Plagiorchiida; family Troglotrematidae; genus Paragonimus; species Paragonimus heterotremus. Next base: position 48,909 of record LUCH01003733.1, on the reverse strand, counting down.
ACCAGCTGATTCAATGAGAAAAAAGAACAATAGTAAACACTACTTTTAAACGATCTAACAGACCGGTTAAGACAATTCCATTACTGATGAGTAGTCGGGGATTTGGTTTATTTCAATTCGAACATCACTCACAATTGATCGCAGCTGTCGCATTCCCATAGACTATCCGGTAGGCTCCTTTCGAAAAGAAGCACTAGACTCGAGTTTCGCTCTCATTAGAGCTCGTCAGTAGTGCATATCATCGCCATAGCCGGGACTTGAACAACGGACATGCTGTTCATGAGGCAACCGTGTTTACCACTAAGCCATTGACCTCACGTTAGACACGACCGAATTATCATATGTGAACGCTCAACCACTTTCGCTTGTGAGTAATGATCAGGTTGCCCGATCGTCTCGAAATGGAGACACAGTAACTGTCCTGTTAACTCCAATCGATAACCCCGCGATTAGGACTTCCTAGACAGGTCGACCTGTCTACATACGATAATTCGGTCGTGATTAACGTGAGGTTAATGGCGCAGTGGTTAACACGGTTGCCTCATGTCCGTGCCTCGTGTCCGTGGTTCAAGTCCCGGCAGTGGCGATGATATGCACTACTGACGAGCTCTAATGAGAGCGAAACTCGAGTCTAGTGCTTCTTTTCGAAAGGAGCCTACCGGATAGTCTATGGGAATGCGACAGCTGCGATCAATTGTGAGTGATGTTCGAATTGAAATTCCATTACTATTGTCCATTTTTGTCACACCCGCAAGTGTTCTTGTTTAGCATTTCTTCATGATGTCACTCACACAAGGCAAATATATCCGTCATCATCCGCTCTATTACTTTCTGCAACTCTTCCAAGGGGATAGCTTTGCTTTATCAAGTTGACCCGTGCCATATAGGGCCATCATATTTTTATACTTTATAATCAATTATGAAGCTCAGCGTTGGGGACTTTTCATCCATCAGATACTACGACAGCTATAGTTACAATGTATTGGTCCTTTCGTCAGCATGGCGAAAGACACTGAAAAGTCTTTTACCCGGAGGCTGAATTGGAACAAAACAGTCGAGAGATTGCTCGTAAGAATTCGACAGGGTTAACACATTTGCAGCATAAACTTGGGCAACATCGTCAGCCGGTCCCTTGGAAAACCGTAAAACCCATTCATACATAATGCATAGGACGTGCTACTATCCAAATAAAGAGACGGCGGATACTCTGAATGCTAAATATACGCTACCCAAAATGGCTGGAAATAAAATTGTGTCGGTCTATAGTGCTCCAGTAGACTGAGTTAATGAGACATTTCACGTAATCTTAACTCGGTATACGGCAGCCGGCTCGATTCGTTGACTACTGTGCTATGCTCGTTGAACAACAGAACCACGCATCATCAATCGGGGGATTGCCACAAACTATGCGACAGAGAACCGTTCACACATCAGTGAGAATAGAACAATTCGTGTTACGAGCGGCCAATCGCCATCACATCTAACCAATCACGCAATCACGTACCCTGACTGCGGTCACAGATGCGACGTCTTGTCAACTTATGAAGCCGATCGTAGTCCACATAATATTTTGTTGCATCATCCAGACAGCGAATCAGAGATATCATGAAGTCGGAAGTACTGCACTCGTTGACCTAGAAACTATGACCTGTCAAAGAAGTGTCACGGCTCAAGGGTGCGCCCCAGACTTAATATCCCATCAGACGCTATGCGTAGCTCACCCGGTTGTCAATTTTCTAACAAGAATGCGTGTCGTGCGTGCATGCAAGCATGGACAATGTAAACGGGTAAGATTAAGCTAAGATCCGATATATATGCAGTAATATCGAGACGGGTATGGGGTGACTTATCAAGTCCCAGAAAACCTACAGATCCGGGGCAATTTCAATCAACTATTTCAGTTGGGTTCAAGACGATGCGTTGCTCGAAAGTCAGACTGATCCACAGACGCTGCGCTAGCCGTGAGCTGTATTCACCTGGTTTCGCGTGATTTGACAGATATCATCCACTGATCGTTACAAAACTACCTTGGGCGCTAAAGTTCAAGTTGGCACAGCCATTTCGACGTCCGCATCGTACGCCTAACTTTCTTTGTCTACACCAGTGGATGAACAGTTCTAATGAAATACTTGTAACGTATCTGCCGTGATCACAGCCTAACTTCAGAAGACGCATGATCAAGTGTACCAAAACGAAAACAGATATAGGAGCAAGTGAACATGCAAATTATCAATGTTCAAACTAGAGTAGCGTAATACTAGCCTTCGAGTTCACGCTGCTGCATCGCAAACTGTACGAACACTTATTAACCAAAAAATCTACATAGCAGACTTAGTCTTGGTTCTCAGAAAAGGTTGCCATACACGAGTGTTAGTAAAAACCCGTGAGATATGAAATTCATATCTACAAAAATCAATATATTAAAAATCAGGATAGATACCATATAAAGGTTAGGCAAAGTAAATTTACATCCTCTAGTTAAATAAGCTGCAGATAGACCGTTACATGTGGTGACAAATTAAGAGCAAGAAAGGCGTCGGTAAATCAACTTCGACAGCAGCGTATTTCCACAGGAGCGGATCATTCCTTCCACTCAGCTATCACAAGAGATCCATTGGTGCCCCCGAATCCGAATGAATTTGTAAGTGCTATGCGACGCCGCTGTGGATCTTCCGGAAATGCTAGTTGAGGCTGTTCGTGCAAAGGTAGTAGCGCCTGTGTTTCCAACGCGTCCACACAATCCTGAATGTTGCAAACTCCGGATTGGGACCCATGCTCCTGAAGTACTTGTTCCACATCGGCCTTGGATATAGGAGTGTGAAGATTGCAGTTGCCCACAACCTGGCCTCGATTGACTGAAAGCGCCGTGTAGATGGACTCAACAGCACCAGCAGCACCCAGCAAATGACCTGTGTGACCTTTTATAGAATTGATGATGATCGGCGGACGTGATCGATCACGTGGCCGATCGGCATAAGTGGCGAGCAAGCGGGAAACAGCCGTCAACTCGATCTCATCCCCAACCGGAGTGGAAGTGGCATGGCAATTCACATGACCAACCTTTAAATGAATAAAAAACAAGAAACAAAAAAAGCTTTGTGAACCTAGACGTATAGACAGTAAATGGGCTTACAAGGCTCTCACGTCTAATAGTGCCCCCAGAAGACCGTAAACCACCTCCTTCTTGTTTATGGTAATCCGGTAGAGACAGTTCGAACAACCTGCCAGATAACACAGTTCGAGTCTCGTCTTAACAACTCTCTACCTGGTATTGACTTGGCTTGATGAAATGAAGATAGTTACCAGTAGGTTAGCCGATAAACGTTCATTCATTCATAAACGGCTACGTGCCTGACTAAGTGGTACTGTGGCATAGGATGTTGATCACGGAGCAGTAAAGGAGACACTCCAGGAAAATATGAGCAAAACCAAAAGAAAACAAAAAATGAACAGAAAAAGATTAAACAGAAGCAGTATCAGGGGTGCAGAGACCACTACGGTGTGCTGACTTGTCGGATGGCAATTTAAACCAGTGAGCAGGAGCACTGCAATTGGACAAGCGATATTTACTCACTTTACTCAGAGGATCGATCAAGGTTTTCATATTTCGTAACCATCTCGTGAATGTGCTCAAAAGCTGATGCACTCGGTAAACAATGTCGGATGCGGTAAAAATGCAACTGGAAAATGTAGCACGTGATCACAGACAGTGCACTTTTATATTTCAACTAACTCATCTTGTATGTGAGGATAATGTAAATAAGTCCAGCAGAATAGTCTCTTTGTTTGCCATACTTAGTGTGTACTAACTGCTGAAGACAACGATGCGCATACGCCACAAGCGTATTCACATCAGCCATTGTGGATCTCAGCTAGAGAAGTCATGACTTACAGATTCTATGAGGAGAAACGTTAACAAGTACACTAACTAGTCCGGATCAGTAGAATAAATATTGCCATTTCACCTGTGATACGCAGGCGGAACAATGAAAACCACAAGCACATGTCACTAACTTCAGTCGCAGCTTGATTCGCTTGCAAGATAAAGCTACTTCGGTTTTGAACGTTTGTATGTAGACGTGGGAGTCCTATCCAAGCTGCCTTTCTCTATGATGACGACAAGTCAAACGATGGAACAAAATGAACGCAGAGATAGGAATAAACATTATGAAACAATCATGCCAATTAAATCAAGCCATAAAACTGCAGCGTACACCATCCATAAGATGAAGCTTCGGTTACCAAACACACCACACATTCAACAGTTAGAATGGTTAAACAGAAATAGGAAAAGCAAGATTTTGCACACAATGATGCATTGACAATATGGTCGACAGTGTCATACACCTGGTGGCTCAACAAACTCTAGAGAAATCGGTTCAAGATTAGCTTACATTCAAACTAAGAGAGGGATTACTGAAGAATCAAACGAATGAGTGCGAACACCCAATAGCCTCTGTGTAACACAATACAGAATTGGGATAGGTCTGGGAAGAGAGGATGACTGTTGCCATCTGGGAGTTTGTCTGTACTTCGTTGACATGCGCACAAATGGAATTAGGTAACGACAAACATATGCATGTAACGTCGATGCACGAGATCAGAAGTGTTAGACACCTGAAGACTTTGAGAACCTTTATTAATATGGGGCGAGAAACTGTATAGAAAAAATATAGCCAGTGATGGACCATGAATTCCGAAATGGAATGGTGAAGGGCGGAAAATGCTTACAAAAGCAACACAAGAAAAGTTTATTTTCCGACTATGATGAAAGTAAGATTAGTGTGAGGGACCATCGGACACTGTAGCATTAAGTGTTTCCGAAATAACTGAATGATAACTATCTGTGAATGGATACAGCATAAATATGCAAAGCTGGAAGCTGCTATATGAAGTGCTGAAAACAATTATTATCACTAACTGAGAGCAAAACATGTAAAATAGATTATTATATACAGGTTACGAGCCATCGGCACAAACGCAAGCTGAGAATGAGAAGAGGACAGAATGATTCTTTAGGGTGCATCAAGGACAGTTGCCACATGTGAGGATACCACAGCTAAATGTCAAGTAATGCATCTACGTCAGACCAGTTCCACAGCTTAATTTCTGGGTACCACTACGCACGGAAGTGACTTGCACGCAATTATCCCAAATGACCTCAGCTTGTCCTCCAACAGCACGAAATTGATCAGAAAAGAAACCTCTATAAGTGGGTTACTCACCGAGCTACTGAGGCTGTTCCAGTCCAAATACTTCAATATTATATAGGGTTCGCCTGAGTTAAAGATCTATGATTATCGTCTTCAGTCTGTGAAGAACATTGTCCTCATTGGGGAGGCAAAAACGTAAAGCTACAAAACAGCTTACAACAATAATTCTTCAATCAAATTCAGATAGGTTGAGCAAACTGGAGCAGTGCTCAGTGCGTTTACCGGCAAATCAAAGAAAAATTGACTTTGGTATATAGGACCCCTCAGTAACTCTAACGTCTCACGGAAAAAATACTCGTGTCTACAGAAAGCAACCAACTCACGGGTAACTGCCTAAAACTAAAACATCAAGTGAGCCGTCTGATTTGCACAGAACACTCACTTACCGTCCAGGTGTGCCCAATATCGAATAACTTACCAGAGTCGGTTGTAACTGCGTCACCATTAGTGGCATTCAAGTGCAGACTTGACACAGACACTCCGGACACCACACCAAATCATCAAATGATCTGATCATCACAATCATTTTGGTAGAATTACGACAAATTCCAGCTCTCACTGTTAGGGCTGGCCGGCACTTTCCGGTGTATATTACAATGCAATTGTTGCATGATTGGTGAACAGCGTTTGGGTTTTCATTCCTATCCTCTCATTTTCTCTTTCGTATTGCCGATGCTCTGAAGCGGGAACGATCATCAGACTATTTCTCTCCTTCTAAACGATCCAAAGCAAACTTAGATGTACACAGCCGTTATGATCTTCTTCCAAGCTGTAAATATCCTGAGAACCCAATGAACCTTCGTGATTCGATGTCCGAGTAGACCAACTAAATTAGGTTGGATTCAGTAACTCAAAAACAGTCAGTATAGGTCTGTTCGGTTTACTCAGATGAAACATTAGTAGTCCAAAAAACGCAGACGGGTGGCCTTAAATCTTTATTCAGTGTTCATGTGATAAGGTGGACGAGACCAGCTGGTATCCGCTTTCACAGTCAGCATACCTGTGAGAAACGCCATTCTAGTAAGTGTAAGTTTTTCGAACATTTTCAACATTGACGAGATGTATTCTAATGAGCACAGTTTGGATAGACTGGTTTTAAGAATTGGAACAGACCCTAGCAGCTGGTAGTTATATGGATATGTTTAGCTGATCGGTCAAGACAAACATAGTCATCTGATACCATAATTCAGTGTCAATGGAACGATCATATCCATACCGGGTAAGCCAACCAAATTAGCCAGGGAAACATGAGGTCACCCGGTCACACCACAATCAATAATCAGATTCACATAATTAACGTTTACCGATAAGTGATATATATAACCATGGCGCAAATGGCTGATCAGATTGCTGTGTTGTGCAGTGCAAGTGTACGCACCCACTATGAGTACATAGGGCAAACCCACCAAACAATGAACACGTTCGAGAACGCAATATGTAAGTCACATTGGAGCAAGTGCTCGCAAGCGTTCAGTTTCGGTGACATACGAAGTCAGCCTCAAACAAACGTTACAATTGAACTGTAACGGCTGCGTTGTGGTCCTGACCATTAAGATCATCTACAAGCTCAGTCAGGAAGCAACCTTCACTTTATCTAAAGCTTCGAATGCTACTCTGTTTCCCCTGATTAATCGCATATAATTTCTCCGAGCTGCGTTTGGCACACTTGCTTGCGCCTAATCAAGCCTTTAATATTGCCAAGCCGGCATGAAGTAACACAGTGTGTTTAGTAACACTGATACATTTACTAACCACGCTGGGCTGATGTTACACGCATTCTACCAGACTACTGGATAAGTGAACATCAGGAAACCCCAGAAACTACCTTAAGACGTAATAACGATAATTACTGTGGTTCCAGAGTATCACTGAAGCAGAACTAAAGCCCAAATCCGGGCGAGTGGATAGGCAGAGTTGAATGATATGGCAGAAAACTACCATAACACAACACAACATATTTTAACCGAAGCTAATCACTGCAGTCAATGAGTTACTATTACATTTACTGGCCAAAAACTTCTGACTAAAGAGAACCCGTGCGTGCGACTGAGGTGCCGTCCGGTTTAACAATCACTATGATGTTGCCTCGAAAAGCGATCGAGGGAAATTAAACAGCAAACAATTAAAAACTGACCTGGTTTAGATCTTGAACACCTGCATCTTTCAGTGCGTTAGCCATGCTCCGATATGCACCATCACCACCCGGTTCGGGTGAAACAAGATTATAAGCATCTCCTGTGTGCGAGGGAAAGAAACCGAATGGAAGAAAGGACTCGAACAACAACAAACGAATTAGCGATTGAGGGCGGGAAAGAGGAAGCTGGATGTGAAATAAGTGAAACATATGTACTCTAAAAGGTAATGATGACGCCGTTCATTGCACCGAATATCCTGGATTCGAAACCAGGTACCCTGAGTGCACCCAATAAAGCCTAAACATGGGTGGAACCCGCAGCCACAGCTCCGATGTGTCTGAAACGAATGGGTTACAACAATACACCGAGAACCGTTAATTTTACAACTCCTCGTTGATGCCATCCGATACGAGCAATCGAAGATTGGTGGCCAACTACCTGGAGACGGCTCATGTCTTCTACCCTGAGCGGCCATTTTTCGTTGCCGCAAAGTAGTGCGACCCTCACTGTGGCCTTACATACGCGACCTTCAAGTCTCAGGTGTCCCAGGTTAGCTAATACCGGCACATACTTAGATATACGCGCTTCTACTTCATTCCCTACACCTCCGTTGCCGTCGACGCAGCTTCCAACGTATACAAATCGGTCAACAAACTCCATAACTTCATTATTGAACACAATCTATGTAATCACAGCAATCTTGCAAAGGCACTTTGCATTTTGTGGTTGCGAAGCGCATTCCGGAGCATTTTACCTAACGGGAAATGGCGTCTAACGTTGTTGGTGCTGATTGAAAATAGTCAAAAAGCAATACCTTACCATCAACATAATCAAGATCAGTCAGTCTTCTACCCGGTAGGAGGTTCACACCAGCATCTTATGAGTGCCACAGACAGTGCTCCAATACATTGTCTGTCACAAAAGTAAATGAAACTGGCGAAAATAAACAGCCTCGACGTACGCCGCTCCTGGTGCTGAAATCGTCAAACAGTTCGTCAGGAACCCTAACCCGAACTGAAGTCTGGGAATAAAACGCCGACAGTATGTTCACATACATGGTCAGTACAACCCCACATTTAAGCGACACCAAAAGTGTGGATCGATCCACAGAATCAAACGCAGTTTTATAGTCGATAAGTACGGCAACTGTTGGCCAACGGTGTACATGACACTGTTCTAGAATTTGGCGAAGAGTATAAATTTGATTAATACATCCACACTTAGGGAGAAACCCCGCCTGCTCATCCCTAATGTTTACCTCCCGGGCTGCAGCGAATCGACGAGGTATAATGAATGCCAGAACCCTAGGGATGATTGAGATCAGGCTAATGCCTCTATGGTTTTCGCGAGAGCCCAAACACCTTTGTTGAATATATGAGAACTATTATCAAGTGGCCCCAGCAAGAAGGGATAGTCTCCATGGTCCACACAGATTGAAACGACTGAGCCAAGACCCTTACTAATGCCTCCCCATCTTCTTTGAAAAACATCGGTAGGAGATCATCTTGGCCAGCAGCCGTAATACGTTCGAGAGCCGAATTGTAACTGTGGAATTCAGTCTTAATGAGTGGTTCTAGATCCACCGACCAGGGTACTACATTACAGGTAGAAGAAGGAGACCAGCTAAATTGACTCTCAAGGTATTCCGCCCAGCGCTTTAATCTTCTGGACGCATTATGGATGAGTGTGCCATATGCTTCGCTGATAGCTTCACTGGCAGACGGTTGCCTGGGACCAGTAGCACGGATAAGCTTGAACAGTCTACCGGTGTTCTCAGAAACAAAAACGGTTTCCATTTTCGTAACTTTCTATATTAGCCAAGCTTCGCGATCGGTGATCAGGCTGTGCTTCAACCACCTACATATATCTTTCCTAAGCTTATTGTATAAACTGCCGGGAGGAATTTTCTGTGTGGCATCTGAAAATTCAGGAAATTTTTTTGAAATCCAATGTTTATTTAGCCCACGAAACCCTGTGCCGCATGCTACAGTATCTGCTCCGTGAATGGTCTCTGAGTTTTGCGTTCGGCAACTGTTAGGATCATCGATGTGAGAAATGCTGAGCCTGCTTTCTAAGCTGACCTGATACTTATACTTTACTGACAGTATAGCCAGTTTCTCAACAGCCTGTCTTTGTTATCGGTGGGTTCGTAGTCCAGCATATGTGGAAATAAAACGGCAACGTAATAACGCATGACCTGAATCAAAGTATGTGCTCAAATAAGAACGGCAGTCCTGATTGGAGTCCTACCACCCACAACTAACAGTTATGTAGTCTATCTGAGACCAGGCCTGATTCGGAGAAGGAGGGCGCCAAGTATAACAATGACGGGCGCGATTTCTAAAACTAGTGCTGACTGAAATTAGCGTATGTCTACCTCACAGTTGACTCAGTCACCTACCTTCATCCGACCGATGTGATGTTATGCCAAACCTGCCACCTAAACGAGACTCAGCTTCATCAAGGCGGCCAACCTGGGCGTTCTTATCTCTAGCCAGAATGACTATATCAGAACCAGGCATCAACTGAAGGAGAGTGACCAGACCCGAGAAAAAGGCATCCTTGACACTGACGTCACTATAATCAGCTGGAGCATAAGCAGACACATTGGAAAGATTCCAGAATGTTTTGCGCTTAGAGCTGATCTTAGTAAGACTTGTCAAGCGGAAGGCATAGAGTCTATTGTTAACAGGAATCCAATCTAATTAATGCGACTGCGGCCGTCGTTCTGAGAACCATATCTACTCTAGCCTGACCGGTAGCAGCGGCGGTGGAATCATTCGAAGTGTAGAATTAGTATCCGCTAAACAGTGCAGATGCTGTTGGTTCCACACGTTGACTACTATCCTGGATTCTAGTCTCTGAGATACAGCAGACATCGACATGCAATGAGTCTAACGTTTGTACGAGAGCAGCCTGTTGACTTGTCTGTTTTACAGTGCGAACGTTGAAGACACACATTAATTTGCACTCTAGGTCTAAGCAGGGGACGAAGGAGGCCTGGCGCAGGATTGTAAGAGATGGGACTTACCGACACAGTGTTGCTACAGTTAGCTATATCTATTGTAGTACCTGTAGAATAATTACTGGAAAATAGAACCTAGAGGGGTTTGAAAACTAAGTTGGTTAGGACAGCGGGAGAAGGATCAACCGTAGCATGTTTTCGCCTATCCACCCTGCTGTATGCAGCGGACTGGGTTGACCGGTTTATACTGCGAGACGGCCGATGCAGTGTAGAATTAATGGTGTAGTGAATAATCATGGTTGTATGTGAGCCAAGATAACATCAGAACGTTTAAATCTAAATGTTTCTGAGTTAAGTTTTTAAATCCACTTCTGGAAACAACTGTCCTCAACCGTGGTTATCGTATAATTATTTGAGCGCATCAGTTCGCCGAGTCATGGATGACTCGAGTGTAAAGTTGTTGGCAGGGCCTGGTAATCTGTTCTATGTGAAGCCAGGAGTCAGTCTAACATATATGTTATGCTCTTATCCTCAAAACCCCGCATTGATTTTGACAGGCGCCCCCACATCAGACATTCTAAATTCCGTAATTGGATTGAGATGAGACAACCGACATTCGGTGTGTAAAATGAATAGGGCAGAAAAAAGTGTAAAATGATGAGCAATTTTGAACGTGGATAGTTAACTGTTGACACGTGGTGTAAATAAATGGACAAGAATGATAAATAGAGGTAAAAACCCGTTGAGTTAATCAATCCACTTGCAGCCCTCCGCTTGCTTTAACCTATTAGGGTACCGTTTAAAGTTGCCTCTAAGCCGAGAAGCAAACAACAAGTGATCCAACGACTAGGGCTTCACAATCAAGTTGAAATCACAGAACTCATCAAACTTGCTGAAAAATGCCTGAGCCTGTAGTCGAGATCTTTTCGAAGGACAAATTGACGAATAGTACAGACAATCACGAAACTAAAGACCTCGAAGATATACACCAATATCGGTGCAAGCCACACAGACTAATTGTAAGACGGACAACATTCTATTAAACTGCAAGGCCCCAAATTATTCAAGTTACATAGGCGACCTTCTCATATAGTGCTTACACCTAGATACCACAGTCTCCACAGTCTACATGCGGCTAGACAAATATTGCTCAAGGTTAGATGAGTGGTCATGTGCACACTAGAAAATACTACCAGATAACTAGAACTGGGGAAAGCAGTGACAAGTCTTCTCGAATATCTTTATAAAAAAAGTCTACTAAGATAAACTGTTCCGAAAAATGAACAGAAGTTGTTAATAGTCACATGCTAGCAGCTGCCCTATACCGCCTGCGACAAGAGGCGAACTGGTCATTTACCACAGCAGTAGATGAAATAGCCCCACAATAACGCCCGATCAGAAACGCTACGTCTGCTTCACTGATTGGCAAAATTGTGTGCGAGGTAGTCAAGCTTTTCGAATCTTATATCAGGAAAAATCATAACGTACACGCAAGGTTGGCGTAATGAACCGGTCCAGACTAGCATAAGAAAGTTATGTTCTGAATGGAAGCCTGCTACAAATAACACTGCTCAGAACTACCAAAATATGAAGGCCGCCGACAAAACAGAGACGTTTCCCATAGTATGCCTGCATCCTGTGAACAAGTCTCACCAACAGTTGAGAGGGATAGGAATCCCAAAGCGTCTTGGAATGAATCTGTGACAATTAGTTTGTTAGTCAACTACGTTACCAGTTGTCCCTAGATCTGATTAGACAAACATAGAGTCAGTGCTACAGAGCAGACCAGCCACTTACCAGATCTCCCATATCCAATGACTTCGGCGATCGGCTTCACGCTCGAGCCGCAGTACTCAGTCAATTCCGGTGGTGGAGGCCATGCTTGAAGTACCATGGCTCCGGCTCCTTCGGACATAGCGAAACCATCACGTGATACATCAAAAGGACGGGATGCTTCGGTTGGACAGTCATTGTATTTCGTAGAAAGAGCATGAATACGCGCAAACGAGGCTACACCCCACGGACAAATGCTGGCTTCGCATCCACCAGCAAGCATTAGATCGACTTCACCGTACTGGACTGAGAAGAAAGTGACAAAAAAGAACAAGTGACATGACTGGTATATGAACTGCCGTAGTGTCTAATAAGAATTGTGGACACTACCGTTCGAGTTAGGACTGACAAGGCGAGAAAATCTAACAATTTCCTAATTACTTGAAGGCGACTAAGTTACGTGACTACCCGATCTTTCACTTAACATCTTCATTATCAGTTCGACAGCAATAAGAAAAATCTTCTAACGTAAACCTTTCCGGAGAATAACAATAAATTCTGATACCTCGAAACGTCCATTGAACATCGTTCCCGAGGGAGGATGACTCATAACACGAACGCCAATGGCCAGTATACTCCGTTACGTCAGAAAACATCCCTCACCAAAAGATGCTGATTAACCTTTATATGTACCAGCTAGGAGACTGAGAACGTCGTACTGAAGCAAGCTTTAGCGTTAGAACTGTCATGCTACCTGTTTCGCTCACATATGGAGCTTTGATGCCTGTGACTTGAAAGGGATGGAAAAGCCTTCGGAAGTTCCAGAGTAGGGAAGTCCGTCTCATATCAACAGAGCGTTATGCTTGCTACGCGTGGCTATCCTCCGTGGGCTGATTTTTGAGTATTGTAGGCGTAATGTTGCGAAACCAGTTATATTCACGTCCAACGGGAATACTCCAGCGAACGAAATCGCACAAAAACCCACTGGATGATAACTGAACGGACAGTGACGCAACATGTGGCAGTACCACACTTATGCGTTATTAACCCAGTATGTTCCATCAGGACTATTAGAACAGCTGAAGAGTCAAATGGTAACCTTATTCAAGAAGGGTTAAAAGCATGTAGCTTACCTAAGTTATTCATGTCAATTTGCGTCGCACTCCACCAAACTTAACACATGCATATGTGTTGGCCGGATCCGGGAAAGTATTCCATATGGAGTTGTGGCCTTTCAGGTAATCATGTTCATGATAACTGGGAAACATAGAATAAACCATGACCTAAGATTGACCTGACGATGTAGGTTGCCAGGTGAAGCATGGAAACGCACGGAAGCGTTGAAAATTAGTGTTCGCTAAAAATGTGCTGTGGTTAGAAAAAGGCTGAATTGATGTTTACTTTCATCTGGTTAACGAGTTTTGTGAGAATACCTACTTCCTAAATTATGTTCGTCATTATTCAAGTTATCGAGTCGAACATTTGGATCTCCAAACAGTAATACTGTGTATATGTGACGTGTACTATGCAAACCATTGGAGAACTGACTGTCCGCGTTACAAGCAGTGGTAACACGATCTGCAATAACAAAAACAGTTCACGTGACATTTTCCGAACACGAGATCCACAAGAAGATACGAGTAGTTGGAAATGATGATTGGACCGATTCAGTTGTGATGAACTTATCTAACTGAGCGCAACGACTTCAGTACGTTTTGCCTTCATGCATCCTCAATTTTTTCCAGCATGACATAGGCCACCACCATTACACACTTGACTTAGGAGCCAGTGCATTCAGATTCGTACAGTTACTCGGATCTTATCAACTGTAAAAAATGTCCACATTTGTAATGATCTCATTTGGTCAGATAAAAATTCCGAATCACAAACAAAATAGCACCAGCTTTGTCGGTGACTTCGGATGCAGGGTTTCCAAACAAGCGAAACGTACGCGTATGTTGTGAATCACCAGAGGGATAGGGGGTGTAAAACCGAGATCGTGTATTGAATATGTGTTTCGGCAGTGACAAGTATCGACGATAATGGTACCGAACAAGCGTACAAAAGTTACCAGCAGAAGTGTTCGAAAATGGAAAGTGGTCAGCTCGTGTTGTTCAAGGGTAGGTAGAGGCTCGCACAACTACACTATCTGGATGGCTGGTACATCGCCACAATCAAAAGTATACTTACCGAAGCAGCACGTGTTCGATGACAAAATGCGGCAGGTTCTCAGATAACGATTAAGTTACCAAACAGGGAGTAAATGGTAGTTTTGTGTAAGTTCGCTAACATATGATGGGAGAGCATAGCCAACTGTCGGCAACTCGGCGAAGTTTTTGAGTGCGATGATGCACAATGATACTTATATTGTCGAAATGCATGTTTGCTGTGTGCTCAGGGTGCTTCTTGGTCGTCCAGATCGTGGAGGAATGTTCACTTAGCGGATTCTATCAGAAACTTTTGCTCAAACAACGAGGATTCCAAGATAACAGGACGAAACACGTAGTTCGTCGGGCATCAGAAAGTAGTGACCAGTACATCAGTTAAGAGAATCCTAAATGGGGTTCAAGCGTCCAAGGCAGTCAACGCACGTCGTATGAAGTCGCCGTATAACAGTCTAGTGATTCGAAAGCTCTCCAAAGAAAAGAGCAAACCACACCAAAGAGATCCACCAGGTCAAAACAGTCCACAACTCATCAACCTATCTCATTATAATCAGATCCGGAGACTAACACGTCGGAACCTACGCTCATCTGATAGTCTAATTAACCAGGATGCCTACTGTACCTTACAGATTAGCTTGAGTTGGTGGACGGCCAGTTTACCTATATGATAGAACCGGAAAATAAAAAGCCGAGTGATGTGTTGTCTTGCAAACGCTTTGGAATGAGATTTTTCACATCTTTAGGTGGGTAGTCAGTAGCTTGCCAATCATGACTAAGTTTCAATGCACAAAATACCCTCACCATGACAAACTGGTGAGTAAGATACATGCTGTCTGAAGTCATGTCGAAAGATATCCAAAAACATCACCTATCTGTAACACTATCCACCGCAACAACCAATATAATTACAACGGATGTCTAAAAGAGATACCCAAGTAAACTTACTCATGCGATAAGCATCTCCAATAGCATGCAAGCCGGTCGCGCAAGCCGTGTTGCCGGCCATACACGGTCCACGTAGGCCCCAGATTCGATTGATTATTCCGGCTGGCATATTTGGCAGACTACGCGTTAATGCGTACGGCCCAATGCCCCTGTAGAGGCGCGCGTTAATAGACTCGGCAGTGCGCACAATCTCTTCTATACCGGACATTCCGGTGCCAAAATGCACTCCTAGGTCGAGAAAAACAGGTGGATGGAGCAATAATAAAAACAAACATAAGGGCAAAACATGACATCAAGTATGGTTAACCGAACAAACTCTTTTGTGCACAATATCGACTGGCCACTGATGGAAAAGGTACGCAACGACGGCAAGGAAACAAGACAGTGGTCCATCAACAAAACGTGCATCTAGCCTGCAACTATACCGCGAAAGAGAAACGGCGCCGAGTACATTATTTGGCGACCTCAAAATCAGCGCGAAGGTACGAGTATAAACTTGAAGTACGGAATTCCGGAGTCTCCAAAAAGATACTGAATCGTTAAACAATGAGTACAAGTGAACATATTCGGGTTGGATTGCTTCAATTTGACGAAAACGACAGACATACTTAACTCAAACGGACGAAACCGTATGATGTCCATTGGAAACGACCGGTATTCCAATCCACTGATTTTCAGTTTATGTGTCCAATGGGGTTTTTTGATGTAAATGGTATTAAAAGCATCCGGCAGTATTATATTAACCATGTATCCTTGGGCGTAAGCCTTCATAGGATATGAGATAACAGTGGCAGAGGAGAAAGTTATAAGAGGGAAGATGGTTGCCGCATATCATCCTCCGATTGATAAGGCGACTAATCGAGATTAATGGAAGTACTATATCAGTTGGTGTTCGCTCAGTGTCGAAGTGAATAGTTTTTGCTTGCGTTTGTGTGCTTTATGACCAAATCGGTCGGTGTCACTGATTTGCTTGTCAAGTCAAACTACTGGTAAGCTTTACGCACCAGAGGTGAATTTTCACACACTACGTACATCGTGTTGGTTTGATTGTCACTAACTAAGCACGCGAGCATAAAGGTACAGACCATATCACTTCGTTTTGAGTTAAGAAGACAATCTCTCTCAATTAGGTTTGCAGTAGATGATGTGGTAGAGTTTGCCATGATAGACTGTGAAGGGGGCAGTATAGAAATGTCCACTGATATTAGACTTTGAGACATAAGGTCTACATACGATACTGTTCTAGTCTGTGAGGACTCACGGGAGCCCAGAACGTTCTAGAGGGTTCCGCGTGTCAGTATCAGTGGCTTTTACACTTTCAAAGTATGAGATTTTATCGTAAAGAACACTGCGCCTACTTCCACCACAGATGA
The DNA here is from genome assembly GCA_013368495.1 of Paragonimus heterotremus. Lineage (NCBI taxonomy): Eukaryota > Metazoa > Platyhelminthes > Trematoda > Plagiorchiida > Troglotrematidae > Paragonimus > Paragonimus heterotremus. The sequence continues at coordinate 32,340 of LUCH01003733.1, read as the reverse complement.
GCCGTTAGAGATAGCCGAGAGATGTATCTAGCTTACCAGCGGTATCAACGCAAGTGAATGATATGGGATCACAATGTGTAGCTAAAGATCGGATAGTGTTTGCCAACTTACACCAGCTGCAACACTGGCATGATGCTATTTTGTGAAAAATCGACCGATTATTACGACTGCAAAAACAGTCCTTTTCCATACAATCAAAACCTGAAAAATTTGCGCGGATGTGAGCACAGTATCCGATCTCGACCACCAGTTTCTGAAATGGCAGTGGCGTGTGGTAGGAAGGACGAAGTTCGCTAAGTTGTTTTCAGGACAGACAGGTTCTGACGACTGCGTAGTATGGTAACCTGGTCCCAGAGTCACCGCTGACTTGGACAGGTACTACAAACGCCAACTGCGTTGTGCTTTGTTTCCTAGTAGTGCGGTGGAATGCAGGCAGTCAGACAATAGTCGTAAGATTTGGATTCCGGACATGAAAGATCTGACGTCGAGCCTTGGTTCAATAGATGTTTGAGGATTCCTAGCTGGAGTCCGAAAGACAACGGACGCTGTCTGACACGAATGAAAAAATCATGGATGCTGGCGTTGCAAATCTACGTATACCTCTAGCTGCGTTAAACTTTCTTCCTTTTTCCCATTTCAAACAATTGACTATTCCCCCCCTCTTTTGTTGTAGCATGATGTCACTTCATGTGACTGACCGTGTCGAATAGATATTTTTAAATCCGTCCAAATCAGTCGTACACTATTCCCACTAATATTTCTGGTTACTTTGAGAATCGCAATTTACAGAAGCACCAGCATCTTTGACAGAAACACATCAGCAATAGATACGTGGCGTTCACTGTTACATGGTCAGACAACAGGTGTCTAAAAAAGAAAACTACATAGACAGATAAGCAAACGAAAATAAAGCAAATCTCAAGTTTCACACAATTATTATCAGGCAACAGTGGAAGTCCAACCTTCTGTTAGCCTATCACAGTACGCTTGATGTGAGGCGAAATACTGGATCATTACAAAGATCAGGAATCACCAGGGCTCTTTAGCCTAGATAGTAGAATCCTAGACAACGGGAATTGAGGTCCGCAAACATGACTGGTTGTCAAACTCGTAATCATAAGGCAATATTGGGTGGCAAAATACAGAACTGATAAATAAGAGACAGACGATGAAACTCCAGACAGCCCGTATTCAAACAGTCAAGGTTGAGGGGCATAACATTGTAGAAGCTGAAACATCAAGTATGCCAGATACAAAAAAGGGGAAACAGCAGACTTACCTGCACGGGAACTAACAGCCGTGAGCCGATTATTCAGAGGAGTTGGCTTCCAACCGGCTTGTGTGAGTGCTTCTTGGGCAGCAAAAATAGCAAACGAACTGGCTCGTGACAAAAAACGCATGTCTACTGCACATTTGTGTTGTGCGAGATAGGTTTTGGTTTGGTCCAATGAAGATGCGTAAGCATCCGACGAGATAACTCCGCCAATGCGGCACGGCAAAAAAGAATAATCGTCTGGCTTAAGAAAATCTTATAAACTTGTGTGACAAATTACCAGAAAGAGATCCTATTCCTGAAACTCCTCTGAGTAAATTGGACCAGAAATGCTCGATGCTGTTCCCAATGGGTGAACAAACGCCCATGCCAGTTATTACAACTCTTCGAGCAGGGTTCATGACGATTCTAGAATGGAGAACAAGGGTGGAATTAGGACAACGTACATAAGGTTCAGAACTATTGTGAATAAAGATCTAATACACTCCGCAACAAACTCCATGATCACTTGACGCCAACTTTGACAGATTTATGTTTGGAGTGTTTTTTTTTGGGATGCAGATATTTGAGACGATGTTGAAAACAAACTCTCAGTATGAGATCGCAACCCAGTACTGGAACAAACAAATAAAAACGATTTCCTATGATTGTCACGTTATTGTCAGGCTGAAACGTCAATCTGTCACGCACACGTCAGATGCCTTGGTCACTGGATAGGGATGAATAGACGTTGTAGTTGTGGATAGTCGGGACACGGTCTCACTGTGATGTGGTAAACTCTATGTAAGTAGCGTGTAACTTAACATCTCCCCCGGTTAAAAGAAGCCAGAAAGAAATGTGCTGACTGGGATGGAAACCAAGGGGAGTTGTAAAACAATTCGTTCTCTTGATAAACATGAATGAGACAACTGAAAGACGAAAATTATGTGATGCTCTCCGCAGTTCTATGATTTGTAGCCACTTCACTGCCAAACTACTTTGTGGTAAATTTACACCGTCAACACACGAAGTACGTGAAGCGGCCCGCGAACACTGCTGAGTTACATAAACTCGACTACTGGCCGTAAACATGGAGGCTTCTCAAAGACATGCGTTGTTTACATACTCAGATCAGTGATGTAGTGCTAGAAACTTACAAGCATTTTCTGCGCGAATGGATTAGATGTCTGACTCAAACAATAAAACTGTAAGAGTACACGAGTTATAAACGTCACATTTAATTCACAGCCAGGTTTCTCCTTGGTGCCATAAAACAGTAGAGATTTTTGAACGCATCATATACCCTCGGTATCCCTATGAACACCTCATCGACAGTGTTCTAAGTTGACAAAGTGACGCTACTCACGTAGGCGAAGAGGTCAACAGTCAGTCTTAAGTGGTGTGCCTCAAGAGCAAAACTGGGACCAAAGCCAACCCGAACTTGTAACAACATCCTGGGGGTCATCACTCCAGTAAACTAATCTATCTGAGTCACACCAACGGCACTAATCAAAAAAGTAAATCGTTTACTATGATTACGCAATGACATGTCATGTTCATCGAGAAAAAAAAGAAGACATACATTACGAGTTGCAACCACTTCGTTTATTCTTTTCAGTCGATTACATAAAATACTCGGTTATATAAATTTCGCGCATGGTGACAAACCAATGAAATGAACGAACGTCACATGAATGCAATCACGGCTGAGCAAACGGTTTCACTACCACGGCAACGAAATTGATTTCATTAGCACTTCTTGTCAACAGGGGGCCGATGCGCGACGCTTGGTTAACAACGCCCCGGAAAACGCCAACATCTTAGGACTGCGACTGCGTAGTAGAACCATAAACGAAATATTGGGATCAACCACATAACCAGTTGTGATTAAGTGTTTTGCGGTCGAAAGCGACAAAGCTGACAAACCACGGTCCCGGGTTCACTTTGGGTTTGCATGCTCGTCGAACGAACATTTGCATTTACTGGCGATCAGTATACATCCAAAGCAACCAGAAGTTATCCACGTGCAAATAGCCACGAAATCGATAACTCTTTCTCACCCCCGACGATGATTCAATTTGGAGACGTTGGTGACCGACAATAGACATCAGTTCAGTTCAGCAGAAGTCCAAGAATTTTGTGCCAATTGTGGCATTTGTAGTGAATTTGCGAACGTTTAGCATCCACAGTCTAATGGCCAGGTGGAGAGATTCGTAGGCACGCCTAAAAGAACCTTACAGAAGATGAAAGGAAGGAACAAAAGGAAGAATGACCGATGTTTTTCCGAAGATCTACCGATCATCATCTAACCCAGCGATATCAGAACAGCATCTGCCAGCTGGAACATTTTTGAGAAGATATTTAAAGATTTCACTTGAAGTCATATAGTTAAAGATCCACCAAAGGAGAGAAATCAGCAGACAGAATTGCAACCCAACAGATACATTATACATGCATCAGATTTTCCGACTTTGAGCTGCAGTCCATGCGCGGAATAGGTTACACGTTGGAGAGACATAGTTAGCAGACATTACAACCAACAGTGAGGAGAATAGTGTTCAGCCAGTTCGATTGGGAAGCTCCGTTTTGGGAAGCCATGTGTCCCTTGGGATGATGAGAGTCAGGGTTACCAACAATCCAGTAATCACCTATCGATTAACGTATTGTTGAGTTGGTTGGCGGCATTCGAAGCGGACTAGCCTGTCACAGTGACTGAAGCCAGAGGACGCCTGCACTTTAAACCATCACCCCAAGTGGCTTGCGCTGCACCACCTGCGGTTCCACTCACACACCACGTGTCCGGTGTAAACCTGAAGGGACAAGACCAGTAGGTGTGTGAGTGAGGCCTTTGTGTCCAGCTGGCCAATGCTGGTTAGCCAATTGAATGGCTAGCACGGAAAGGAAATCCTTATCTCTCGAAAAATAAACAGAGATTGCAATGGCAAAATCTATACCAGGGAGGAAGATGTGTGAAATGTAATACAAGAAGCATTTCAGTGTACGAGTGCATGCTAGTGCATTCCAGAGAGGATGAAGTTGAAAAACAAAACCCAAATTTGAACTACGAAACGATCAAGCGAAAGATTCATCATTCAATACACTAACAAAGCCCAAGAGAAGATTGGGTAGAAGATCACAGACACCC
>LUCH01003732.1:13985-55502 GCA_013368495.1 Paragonimus heterotremus | reverse complement strand
ACCACCTCGACAAGGTAGCAGTATAGGTCGGGAGGTAGCAGTATAGGTCAGCTTAACGAGTAAACAACACTTACTCTCGAACCTTGGCTGGAGAAACAACTGAGGTATCGACCACATCGATTGACTACTGGTTCAGGCTTATTGAGAAAAAATAAAGGGGAAATATACTTAAGAATATATTTAATTGCTACGAACCTGTGTTAGTTTTCCGTGCACTCTCGAAGTGGAGCTTTATATTGAAAGGGGACAAACGTGACGACCAGCAGCCTCTCGGAATTCGGAGTGTCTGGATTCCAGATGTTTCGGAAAGGAGTGATTTCTGTTTTGGTACTTTTCCATTCATAAAGTTTGTAAGAACAGATAGACTTTCATCACTCTGCGAAAGCCAGTCAATGATATGGCCGCGAAGTAATGACAGGTTGCATTTCTGTTACACAATTGCCTGACTTTTTTAAATCTGTGTTTCAGTTATTACCAGGGTTCTGGCATCCTTTTTGCTTCATTGACTTACTGTGGCTCGAAAGGGGAACATTAGAGAGGAACAAGTAGGGCTTCATTCTAGACAAGGATGTTTTGGTCAACCTTTCATTAGTTCGCCGAATTCTGGAGCAGTGTCATGTGTACCGCTAGCCACCAGTTATCGTTTTCATTGACCGTAAAGTTACGTTTGATTTAGTCGATCAGTCTACACTTTTAGAGGTTTGCCGAATAAGTATGTAGACATACTGTCGGTGTTTGTTGCCATACTTCAGCAATGAATTGTTTGACAGTTTCGGCACTGAGAACGACGTACGTCAGTGTTGTCGAATTTCACCACTTTTATTTAATCTTGTCATCTACGAAATAGCAGAGGAATGTCTGCGGCACTCACACATTGCTGCCTCGGAATATACTTTGGAGCCTCAATGTACGAAATGTTTCAGCAAGACCTTTGTGACAACGAAGATTTACTTTTGGATAATGGAGGTTGCTAACCGGTTTGTGTAATTAGGAAGTTGCAGTAAGAAAGGTGGATGTATAGGGGCTGAAACGGAGGCTCATGTCTCTAAGAGTAGAATGGTATTCTTCAATCTGGAGCCTCTTTGATGAAGGTGGGTCATCTTTGTGAAGCTTAAAGACTATGTAATAGAGCGATAACACGGGCTGTTTTACTTTACGACCGAGAAATCTGGCCTCTCAGAGTAAAAGACATGAACGTTCTTGAGTTGTTTGACCATCGATGTGTGTGTTTGATCGACCGCGTCAAGTGGCGCCAGTGCATAAACAACGAGGTGGTTAAGAGGCGGTTATTTGATGATGAATGTCAGTTCAGTCTTTAAGTTTGTTCAGACCTGGATGTTTGGGCCATATACTAAAAATGCCAGGTTATCCTCTGTCACTCCGAGCACTGTTTGTGGATGCCGGGACAAACTGGTGCAAGGTGCGAGGGGGACAGGTGGTTATCTGACGTAGAGAAGTGAAGTCGTTCACATTGTAGGCCAGGTTCGTTCCCAGTACTGGAACCCTCACGACTTACACATTAGGTGACTGGATGCTTTAGATGAGATGACGCTTCATCGGGCTTAGTAACGTGAGTGTTGCTCTTGTTTAGTCGAGTTCTCTATGAAGTAGATGCACCTATTTGCGCGTGATAGTGAGAGCCGTAAGGAAGCTGATGACCCCTCACTTCCTTGTATAGCTGGGTTGTTTAGTTTCAAAATGTAAAACTTTGGTGTTAGGTGCTTCAATGTAGACGCGATTGTTTTAGTAGTTAAGTCAGCTCCCCCTCTCTTTTCTTGTCTTTTTATGGTTGCGGCTTGCTTTTTCATTGTTGTGTAGTAGTTAGGTATCATCGAGAACCACTGATGTATTACTGTCTTTGACACTGGTGGTGCTGGGGATGGTGATAATGATGATGGTACTGATGAGCGGAAATGTTAACAGAATTGTTACTCAAGTTTGATTGATTCATGGAAAAATTGGCGGTCTCCGGTGGTCTACGTGGACATCAACAAACTTCGAAGTCGAACAAATGTTGCATGAACGATATTCTCAGCCACATCAGACCAACACTGTACGTTTCACGACTTACGGCTACAAATCAGGCAGTGCACTCATGTATCGAACATAAATGGTAATTCTGCAGATCGAAGGCCATTGAAAAAATCGCCTCTGGAACATAACGCACTAACAGTCATTATTTTGGCTTCCTGTTTTTGGAAAGGAAACCTCATGCATCTAAGATTGCTTAATGTTAGGGCGCCCACCCTGTTACCGTCCCAGGGCGCCTCCGTCGTGAGAAAGAAGAAAAAACTATTTGACTCAGTCCTAACTAGCGGAACTATTCAAATCGGTTGAGACTTTTTATACCGCTATACAGATGTGCGATCCTAACTCTTTCTCATGACGTGGTGGGAATGTGTGGACACTATGTGCCCTATAAATAATTTGAGATTTTAGATGAAACCCAACTGTGAAAAGTCAGGGCTTCTGCTGGATTCGAACCAGCGACAGAAACACCATGCCTCTACGCGGCAAACGCTCTACCAGCTGAGCTACGAAGCCACGCCAGGAACTCGGAAATTTCACATTTGGACTCGGTTACCCACCCGTCCCACTGTCTCATATGGAATCCACCAAATGATCCAGGGGATCGACTGCCCCGGCAGGATTTCTCGAACAGTTCACGCTGGAATCCACCAACGCCACTGTTGAGCATACTTAATAATAATACAATTTCTATGCTCAACAGTGGCGTTGGTGGATTCCAGCGTGAACTGTTCGAGAAATCCTGCCGGGGCAGTCGATCCCCTGGATCATTTGGTGGATTCCATATGAGACAGTGGGGTGGGTGGGTTACCGAGTCCAAATGTGAAATTTCCGAGCTTCTGGCGTGGCTTCGTAGCTCGGCTGATAGAGCGCTTGCCGCGTAGAGGCATGGTGTTTCTGTCGCTGGTTTGAATCCAGCTGAAGCCCTGACTTTTCACAGTTGGGTCTCATCTAAAAACATCAATCTGCCAAACTACTTAACAATAATTTGAGATTGTCGTCCTAATTGTATACGTTTTGGAGCGAGACGAAGCTCTATATTTTGAACGCGTCTTTTGGCTAGCCTTGGGATCGAATACGTGACAGCCACAGTACTATTCGGGACCGAGATTTTCGCGTTCATATTTACCGGAACGAGAATCCGAATTCTGCCGAGCGAATTACGGTAGCTAGGACGAACCAGCGTATCGTTTAAGAGGGTTTACAACACTTAGAATCAGCATCGGAAAAGCCGAGAGTAGGGCAACGTGAGAGCAATCTAGAAGTGCAGTTATTGTGATCCATCTTCCATTGTCTATTCGGAATCTTGATGTCTTCCATGTTTCCAGGTCACTCATTCAGTATTCAGCAAGTTGGATGGTTGAAACCATAAGAACACAATCATTTGCCGGTCAAACCTTCAATTTTGAGATTTCCGATTCAATATAGCTTAATTTTTTGGCGAAGTTTTCTACAATTGTTGGCTAACCGGCTTTTGGTCTCGACAGAAGGTCTACTGATTTAAGCCCCTGTCTTGAGCTGAAAACGTGCGATAGTTATACCATACCTTTCTAAAAATGACACCGTAGTTACTGTTCGCCTCAGAATAGTGCCTTGAACTAGACACCTCCTGTTTGGTCATAGTAAGGCAGATAAACTCGTCCGCTTTGACCGTTCTGCCGTGTCCCTTAACCGCGCATCATCTTGAATAAATGATCTCATTGGTAGTCTAATCGGTATGCTTCTGTTGAAGATCATGGCTTGATCATCACGTTTTGTTTGTTTCTAGTACTATATTTTTGAAATATATATATATATATATATATATATATATATTTATGAAATATATGATTCAGTGTAATAGTACTTTTCTAATTTTTCAATTACGTTCTAAAACTGAGAAAATGGTCCTTATACAGTCGCGTCTAGCTGTTTATCAATCATAGTGGGAAAGTGTTATCAGATTTAGCGTCAGTAATAACCTCGCTTGCTAAAAGCGATTACACCGACCATCACATTCCAGCTTACTCCAGCCGGTCCGATCGATCGATTTGATTGATGACACTCGAGGACAAAGCGAGTGAGTGAGAATTAGCTGGCTAGTTCGCATCTGCGTGATGAGTGTAGAGCACAGAGTAGATTGACCTCAAGTTGTGGACTCCACCCTACTTTTGGCGTGAAGAATACTGGTCTCGTTTGGTTAAGTTCACGCTTCATAAGAAGTTATGTGTATATTTTTGGATCATGTGTGTTGTGCCATTAGTTGAGCGCTTCTTCGGATTTTCGTTTCAGAAATAGTTAGTGTAAAATGAACTTATTGTCTAGTAAAAAACTTACATTTGAGAAATGCACGCTTGTTCATTTGTCGTGTGCATTTCAGAGGCTAATGACTTGCTGGCCATTGGTATTAGAGGCCACATACCGCCTTATATTTGTCTGGTTTGGCACGTTGCTCGGAAGCTCGGAATAATATCATGAATATGACTATCAAGCTTAGACTTAAAGTAGTCTACTCTTCATGTTTTTATGACAGATTCAGGCTGTGTTCCAAATTGGGCTTATGTTTGCAATTAATGCAACTCGTCGTGTTACTGCTTTAGCGAGTGCTAGCGGGCATAGTGAATCAAACGTAGAACAAGGCTGTGCCTTAAAGAATGCAACATCAGGTTTAACATTCTCTAGGTCATACGTTGTAGCCCTACACTGTACTCTGTCAACCATTGGGATACCTCTCCCGTTATATATTCACAAGGCCTTAGTATGTTTAGCTTGAGGTGGGGATCAACCAGCTTGTTGAGAATCGTGGAAAGCCCTCCAACTGAAACGTTTCAAACAACCGTGTTAACTTTTTTTGCTAGTCGAAGCGCTTTTAGGATTCAGACTATAATCGTTTGGGGCGATCATTCTTAGGTCTCGCTTGCTGACGACAGCACCTGTCTATGCGACTTCTGAAAATAATCAGTGCGCGGCGACCGACGGATGTTCATCCTATTACATTAAAATGAACTGAACCGACGAACCAGCTTCAAAGTAGGATTGAGACAAAATATTTAAACATACACCTTCTGAACTTGCACTTCTGTATCCAACCATTCAGGTTTATGTTGCTGTTGACAAAACTTGATGCCTAACTACAGTTTCTCAAGCTATCTTTGGTTCACATTCAGAGTATGCACGTACGGTTCTGGATTGTTTAAAATCTCGGGGGAAGGGGGTACAGTCTCGTTGGATTACTCCGTTTGGGTAGTATGTCCGGTCTCTTTTATATTGTTTCGTTGCATTCAGTTGAATGTAAGTCGATGCGTTCCTCACTTGTTAACCGTTCTATAAGAATGATGCTTTCACCAGATCTATTTATAATACACTTCGCAGCCATCAATTATAGGTTGTCTTATGCCAGAGGCTGTAAACAGACAGAAGATTCGTATTTTACACATCAATGTGACGGCACAATCTCAAAACAACCATTTATCATTCAGCTTAGAGTCAAGTGGTTGTCACAATTGGCTTTTAAAATAGAGAAGATGAATAGTGTAAATAACATGAAAGCAACACGCGGGAATATGCCGTATAGAAATACTTTATCAGTTTGAAAGGAAACTTGACCGCGTTTGATTTGCGACCCAAATAGCAATCGGTATGACAAACAGCATCAAAGTTTGTCAAACAAATTCAACATCACTATAAAACCAGTTTGATCTTTATTCCCTAACAAATGCCCCTTTCAATATGAACGTTATTGTGGTGTATTGAGTGTTGATCACTTATATCGTAATTGAATCGGTGTTAATTTGGTTCATACTACAACCATAAAAGTAATATTTATTCGGATTCAATCTGGTGCACGTGTCTCTGTGACACGCATGGCTTACGCAGAATTTCACGGTTGAACAAACCTCCTTAATCGACTAAGACCTGTTCATGCATGCGAGAATTGATATGCGTCATGCTAGTCCGATGGATGAATCATTTTCGATAGTAAATCTTACACTCACGTTGTAATTTGTTGGACGATATGCTCTCTTACTAGACTGTCTGCAGATGCTGAAACGGATCATCCATTCAACCACTTTTGGTATCATATAGAAAGGTTTATGGCTACCCGCTTCGTAATTCTCACAGTAAAGCTCACAGACGATTGATTAGCCGAGTTGTAGACGGCATTTGTTTTGCTGTATATCGTCACATGTGAAAGACTGTACAAATGGTTGTCATCGATCAACATTCTCACTCAAAAAGAAGACAGATTAATCACACACTATCATGAGAACCGTAAAACTAGGTACATTTTCATCGGTGTTCTGTTCGGAATTAATAATCGATTGTTTTAGTTTGCTCCATTTTCTCTCAACTTCCGTAATTTCAGAAACTATCATTTCCATTCAACTTCATTGTTCCGTCAACTTTGGGTAGCTCACATTAAACAATATCTTCCGTAGATATTTGCTTATGTAGAATAAATCATTCGAGTGAGAGGTCATTAAGAAGGTCTAATCGTTCGCGTCTGGTGAACTTCATCCAGTGTTTAATACAGGAATAATATTGGAAACAGTAAAGCCTTTTATATACATATAAAGTATAAAAGGCGAACACTGAGTGATGGATATTTATTCTTTTCAAATTCACACTAGTATCCGTTGTCAGATTAGGCGATAAAAACATTACAAATCGGTTACTGGTTCGTCAGCACTGTTTGTCTGTCTATCGCTCATCTTCGCGGTATTTGTGTAACCATTGGAGTATAGTGAGTGTCGAGGTTGATGTGTCTGTTGAAAGCATTATGAGGGGAGGTCGACTCAAGGACTGGTCATTCCCACTTCCATTTCGCTTGTCCGATCACCTTGGCGTCCGCCAGTTTGACCTCGTGACCTGTGTTTGCGCATTGTTGCCACAGGTGTGGTTTCTGATCTGTCCGTCTAAGTGGTGTTCGTATAAATATGTCTTCAACTCATCAAGAGGGCAAGAAGGCATATATTGCGAGATGCAAGCATTTCGTTTGTTCTTACCAGTCGACTACATAAAACATTCGGTTATATAGGTTAAGTGCGTAGCGACAAAACAATGAAATGAACGAACATTATATGACTGCAATCGGGGTTCACTGCCGCGGTAATGAAATTGATTGTGTCAGCACCTTTTGACAACAGGGGGCCGGTGTGTGACGCTTAATTAGAAATGCCAACAACCTAGGGTTGTGATCACACAATAGGACCATGAACGAAGTGACAGGGTCAGTGACATGACCTGTTGCGACTAAGTGTTTCGTGATCGAAGACGCCGGATTTCTGTTCTGATGTTGGTATGTTGACCCTCGTCGATTCATTGTTTGCACCAGCCACTTGGGGATATGCTCCGTCTTCATCTGTCGTAAGTTTCGATCCGTTCTGCCAATGTGTCACCGCAACTGCAAATGAACCGTTAGATAACATGAGAGGCGGAGTTTTCCGAGAAAGAACGATCGGTGCAGTGGTGACTCATCCTGCTTATGGAAAGCACCAAGCGCAATCCCGCAATTCTAAGTTGTTGGTGTTCTCCGAGACATTACTGATCAAGCATCACGCACCGGCCCGTCTGTTGTCAAAAGGTGCCGACACAGTCAATTTCGTTACCGTGACAATGAACCCCGATTGCACCCATGTGATGTTCGTTAATTTCATTGTTTTGTCGCTACGCACTTAGCCAACATAACCGAATGTTTTATGTAATCCACTGATGATAATAAACGAAATAGTTGTATCTCGTCTTCTTGTCTCTTCAACTGTTTGCCGGTTTCGCCTACTTAGGCTTGTTCACAGTCCTTGCAGGGAATAGAATATATTACACCCGCTCGTTTATGCGTTTCAATCGGATCTTTGATTTTACAAAACCAAAGTCTGTTTGTTGACCTGCGGGCGATTTCGATCCCAGATTTTCTCATGATGCGCTCAGTTGCCCCGAAGATTCTGTCTCTGTAAGGCAAGAGGACCTTATCTCTCCTGGATTTAGAAACAACGGTCGGTCGGATCCTGGCGCACGCGTTTATGGATGGTCTGGAGTGGCCGTTTGGCGTGAATAACTTATACAGTTGTTCCCTTTCCCTTTTTTGTAATTCAGGCGTATTGCAGTGAATGTCTACTTGAAGTGTAGTTCGCACACAACTTTTTTGTTTGTAGTCGGATGATTACTATTGAACGACAGTATATCTTCGGTGGTTGTTGGTTTGCCATATACGGCTGTCTGCATGGTTCCATCAAATTGTCTGAATAATAGTACATTTAGGAGTGATATTAATGCGTTGATTTCTGTTTTCTTGGTGAACTAAAGTTCCGGTAATACCTTATTGACGGTCTCATGAAAAATGTTGATCTTCGCACTCATCCACGTATCTCAGTCATATATATATATACATATATATATATATATAATATATATCGAATTTGAATTTTTATCAGTAATTGTATTTCTGTTTCCACCGTTTTTCTTACAGATAAACGGATTTCCAAATCGATATTGGGGTTGGGGTAACGAGGATGATGAACTGTGCGCACGCAGTTTTGCACATGGAATCATGTTATCCCGACCACCGCCATACGTTGGACAGTATCACGCGGTGCGTCACGTGAAGTCTAGTAGAGGTTCGGGTCATTATAGCACATTCCTCGATTTTCGTGGCTATTCCAATGATGGGCTGACCGCTTTGTCCAATCGGTCATACCGTCTGCTCCCGAATATCGCTTCCCATCGACCGCGTCAGCAACAACAGCTTAATAAAACCGGACTTGTTTTTCCGTTCTCGGTTAGCAGGTGTGCATTGAATCAATTGACTTCGGAGTTCGGCGTCCCGGTCACAGCGCTGGATGATTCAACAAAGTCCGTCCGATACTTAACCGTAGATCAAGAACGAGCTTTGAATGAGGCTGCGCGCTCTGTTTTGTACACACATCTCACTGTCGATCTTAGTCCGATTCGAGCTGAAACTATTCGACCGGTTGAGAAGACAAGGGAATCGATCTTTTGGTTCCTACACTTTTACGGGTGGATCTAAACCCAGTAATACTGGCTGTGTCACCTCACGAAGAAGAGTTGTTGGAACGTTTCCGTACACTTTTATTGCTGTTCGAAAACTGAGAGCAACACGACAAAATCATTCTGCTTCCCTTGCTTAATAACCACCGATTTTATTTAGCTCACTATTGTGTTCGACTAAAACCGTACTCAGGTTTTTAGCTCCACAATGCTTGTTCCCAAATAACAAATGCTTCACACATATCTTTTGCTCTGTTTCGTCGTTTCATTCCATTTTTCAAGTCGTTTTCCCGATAACCGATTCCCCTTCCATCCCTTATTTTTTTAACTTCAAGTTTGTTTTACTACCTCACTTTTCTGTGCTTTTTATCTGTTCTAAAGTAACCGCTAACAGATGGTTTGTTATATAATTTCTACTGTCTTTTTCGACTGCCTTGTCCGTTCTGTTCCTATTGTTAAATGGTAAACTGCGCGTGTATGTGTCTTGATTTTGACCGTTCAAATCAGGTGAGCGTAAAATGTTAAACGGTTATTTTCAAAATACCGAACCAACGCATACTTGAGATTCTTATGGAGCGGTGATAGTGACTATCTATGCTACAATCATAAGTAAACAAGCCTGAGTTAGATATCGAGGACGTTTCATCCAATGTTTGGACAACAAAACGATGTCTAGTCGATATGTGACAGAAAATCGGATTCCGACATACACGAGAAAGAAATGGATGGTGAATTTCCGTCAAAACGACTCTTGCCCGTGGGAGTGGATCGAGAATCAACATTGGCGTTGTTGACCTGTTTGTTTGCAGACAACCATTTTGATCGTGATTTACGGTTGGACAAGGAGCCAATCCGGGTAGTCTGCAGCGTTTAACAAGCACGAATTTCTAGTGCACATAGTTGAAGAAAGATGTGAGTAGTAGAGGATTTGGTTTATTTCAAATTGAACATTACCCACAATTGATCGCAACTGTTGCATTCCCATAGACTCTCCAGTCGGCCCCTTTCGAAAAGAAGCACTAGACTCGAGTTTCGCTCTCATTAGAGCTCGTCAGTAGTGCATATCATCGCCACTGCCGGGACTTGAACCACGGACATGCTGTTCATGAGCAGGCAACCGTGTTTACCACTGCGCCATTGACCTCACGTTAGGCACGACCGAATTATCATATGTGAACGCTCAACCACTTTCGCATGTGAGTAATGATCAGGTTGCCCGATTTCAACTTGGAGAGAAGTCCTAGTCGAGGGGTCATCGATTGGAGTTAACAGACAGTAACTGTGTCTCCTCTCGAGGCGATCGGGCAACCTGATCATTACTCACAAGCGAAAGTGGTTGAGTGTTCACACATGATAATTCGGTCGTGCCTAATGTGAGGTGAGTGGCGCAGTGGTAAACACGGTTGCCTGCTCATGAACAGCATGTCGGTGGTTCAAGTCCCGGCAGTGGCGATGATATGCACTACTGACGAGCTCTAATGAGAGCGAAACTCGAGTCTAGTGCTTCTTTTCGAAAGGGGTCGACTGGAGAGTCTATGGGAATGCGACGGCTGCGATCAATTGTGGGTGATGTTCAATTTGGAAGAAAGATGTATGGAAAAAGTTAACATCGGTTAACGGATATGGAAAAGATGCAACTCGCATCTGGCCTCACTCTACCGCATTAACTAACTTAAACTTCACTTATTTGCGGTAAATGAAACCATCTGTTATCGTTATTTTCGTTTACTTTCCAGTATTGATCGACCACGTTACTTTTGCTTAGTACTCGATCGATCACCACTGCTCGACCCAACGCCATTCTATCGATCTCGGCAAGCTGATCATCGAGACCTGAAAACCAGTGATCAAAATGGGAACGGACTGGTAAATCATGATTTCTCCACAAGAAGTCATGCAAGAGTAGGCATGCCGGGAATACCGATTTACTTTGAAATGAAGGGTATTAACGAAGTGTTATCTTAGCAACCGATAGCGAGACTTAATGTGCATATGCTGAAGTATAGCTAAGTGAGACTGCGGGCCGTCTTATTCTTTATATCAGGTCCGAACTGGCTAACCGATAGGTACTAGTCCTGACAACTTGTCTTGTCCACGAATTTGTATATGCATGTTTGGTCCGTGTGGGTTGAATGTTCAGAACCACCCTGCCCATTTTTTTAATCGTAATTTACCTGGTGCATTTCTGTCACATTAGAGCTGCTCATCTAGATTGGCTGTCTGCACACTTTTGTGGAATACATAAATTGGTATTTGTCTCCCAACCCTTATGGTATTTTGTTAATACTCGTTAACGATCTGGTCATCTTTCTGCATCATCTCTGTATGTGGTTCTCATCTGTTCGTACGTTTCAGTACACAGGGCTCGCTGTGTTGACCGACCAAAGAATTTCGTGCCGACCCGTGCGTTTGCATGGTGTCAGTTTCGAATAGCCTTGGCCAAATAATTCGCTAGATTGCAGACGTTTTTGCATCCAAGATTGGATTTTCATAGTTATTACAGTAGACTAAATTAGAGGAAAGCGGAACTTGTTGACAGCATGTGCGGGGAAGTCGACTCCGTAGTCTTTACCAAAGTCTGATCTAATCAGTGTGTTCGAATCCACTCCTGTTTTCGGGACAAGTTCCTTTTGTTTACGCCGCTTTTTTTCAGTCTTTTACGCTAGTTGGGGTAGATTGTTCAAACAAACGAAGGCGTGTGGAAAATGTCAACTCCTGTGACAATCGAAAAATGATCAGCTAATTGGACGTTTCATTAGATTCAACTCTATATTGAAACCAGTCCAACCAGAGAAGAAGAAAACAGGTTTCTGACGGGAAACTTAGGCATGCACGGGCGATCGTACATACAGTCTGCTGATTCTCTTCAGTTGAGCTGTGTTCTCAAACCGTATCGAGAAGAAATGGGGTTGGGGTTGGTATTTGGGCTAGATAGTTATCGGCCGAGTCAGGTTGTTGAAACCAGTTTGGTCAAATGCCAAAACGAGTGAGAGCTTGAACACGACATCTGAGCAGATGCCTCAGAGGTGGTAGCGCTGTTTTTGGTGAAATGGTTCACTATCCAAAATAACGTTGGCCACACCAAGCTAGTCATGAGCCTGACGGTTTCTAATAAACGTTACTTAGATTTGGTGTTCACATCTGGAAAGCTACGGAATAACGATATCGGGTGTCTAGGGCATTTTTCATGATGAAATTTATCCAGTGAGTAGCCACACAACGTCAAGCTCGGTTTATTTCACAATGTTGTAACGGTATTCTAAACGATCATTGATGAGTTGAAGGCTAAAAGAAAAATGCATGTTTTTTAAATTGATGCCACCGGTTCTTCGACACTGAAGTTGTAGGACGCTAAACATATGACGCCGGATGTAAGGTTTCGCACCCTTTGAATGCAAACGCGTGTGTGATTCAATTATAGAGAAGCGAGCAATACGACACGGACGGTATTGAGAAGAAACAATACATGAGCAGCCAGATTAAACTATTGTTGTGACCGCAAAAGACGCTTAGCCTGCAGAGTGTTTATTACACGACAGGTTATGTTAAAACAGGACCACGAACACTTACACTCATTTGCACGGCTGATGTGTATTCACACACACATTGTGTAGCAGTACGCTGTCATTCGTCCTGATAGAACTTCCCCCGTAGTACGTACACACTATTCCGATAGTCTCTTCTGGTCCGTCTTCCTGGGGTTGAGGCTTGCCCTTTAGTTCCCGAATGTACGCAGCCTTATTTGTGAGTAGTATATTACTGCCCTTGCAAACCGCACGCTTGGATTTACGGCAAAGTGACTGTCACCTATTAAACCTGGTTCAAAGATGCCTACTCCCATGATTCAAGTTCGATGTTACAATGTGAAAGATTTACTTGGATAACATTCAAGTTCTTGGGCCTATGGTCACGAGAACTTCGTCTATCTGGGTTCGGCTGCCCACACAGCAGTTGTTTCGATGTCCGTTTGTCGGCCATATGACGAACATGCCTCATCTATCAAAGCTTATTGAGCATCACCATGGTCTCAAGGCCGTTCGAGTCTGACCGACGAAGTACCTCTGCGTTTGGGACCATATACAATCACTGACTACCGAGACTGCATTCTGGAAATTGCGGGCGGAAATGGCTCAGATACCGTAGATTTGGCTTAAATGGTGTCCAAGTTTCAGCCTGGACAGCACCGTTAGACCGTAGGCAAGCTGCATTGCTCTCCTCAGTAGAACGTGGTTCCCCCATTCACATTTTTCAAGACATTTGAACTCGGCACTGGCTTCCATCACACGAGATCGCAGCTTAAGGGAAATGGACAGAGGTGTCAACACATTGCTTACCGCATAGCAGTAGTCTGTGCAGCTATCCACGATGTCTCGATTAGTGCAGATTCCAGGTGTAGGCAGGTGAAGTCAAAGAAAAGAATTGACTGCGTTGATATCCAGGCCAAACATGGCTGCCGCAAGCATAGATGCCACGGTCATTCACAGCAGTTTCTCACTATAAGCAAATAGTGCATTGTCATATGTAAATAATAACATTAGAAACGATCAAAATGCGTAGTAGGCTTAATGCATCAAATCGTTTCAGACTCAGACTGCCATCGTGTGATATTCAAGTTAAACGCTGTCTTCTGGGTTCGGAAGAGTGACCGTCAGCATTGTAGTCAACCGTAAGCTGAATAAGAGTGTAGCTGAGATACAGTCGTGCTTCGCGCCAGGGACAGTGCGAACATCTTGGCAGTTCAGTCACTACGGTAACATCTTCGCCTTCCTACCCGTGCGCGACGTTTCACTGTAATTGACTATCTGAAACGGAGAGTCCATCTTATTGGACGTTGTCAACAATGCCTCACGATTCACAGAATAAAACGCCTGAATGAAATCCACAAGGGGAATGTACAATTTCTAATTGCGTCCACGATATTTTCGTGGAGCTCCTGAGCTATGAACGTTTTCAATGATACTGCAACTGAGCCATAATTCATACTACTAAGAAATAATCGTTCTTAAAATCGAGCTTTAAGTCGATCGGGAAAGCTTCTTGTGAAAACCCCTCTTGAACAACTTAGGAGAGTGATGATCCGAAAACTGTCGGTTTGTTGCTTACTCCTCTTGCCATTGAACAAACATACAGTGGGAGCATTGTTGTATGTCTGCAGGATGATTTCTCGTTCACCGATGGAGCGAACCAACTAGAGCGGAATATGTTATGAAGCCTGGCTGCCATGCTCCAACACTTCTGTCGACAACTTTTCTTCCTTCGTAGCCCTGTCGTTTTCGAGTTTTCCAATGGCTCACTGAGCCCTGTCAGGTCTGAACTGAAGGCAAGTGACCTTCTGGTGGCTTGAGGTGATAGGTTATTTCTTACGGTCATCTATTCTATGGCAGCGGGCCCATTCGGTAAGCTGTCACATTGCTTGCTCTAGCTTATCATGAAGTGTGCACGAATCGTCATTGTCCACATTCACTAGTGCTTTAGTCTATTGAACGAACAGACCAAAAACCGCCTTAAAAAAATGCATGGAACTCTCCGTATACCAACGGTCTACACAGCCTTGTATTAGTTCACCTAGCTTATCTTTTCTTGCTTTTTTCCTTATTCCTTGCCGTCGTTCGGTGAGTTGACAGTGAGCATACCGGGTTGAGGTTTTCTTGTGCTCATTGCTCGGATTTACTGTGGAAACGGCAAACGCCTCATTCTTCTATCATCTCAAACACCGGAATAACTGCGTCGTTGTCGTTGAAGCAGGCCGGTAGTGTCTTATACTGGATATCAATTGTCTCGGTGACTGATGCAGAGATCCATTGCGCGATAGGTTGCCACCTACTGCCGGAGATAGTAGGCGTATTCGTCTTTGAGAGAAGGAGCGACTTATTGCTAGCAATAAGTCCTCATCTTTGAGTTCTCCAGCGTCCTAACATTCATCCTCCGACGCGAATGAGCGAGTTGGTCCTTGCCAGCCTTTGATCTGTACTGCACCCAGTAACACCTGTTCCTCGCGTGATAATTACTTTGCGACTGTCCAGCTGAGGCATAATCACGTAGTTGAACAAATTGGGATGACTTCTTCTTGGGTGATGTCCGTCGCATTCAGAAGGAATTGGGTGATTGCTACCGCCAATTGCTGAGTAACGCCCAGAGTAACGCGCAGACCTATCAGTGCGTGGTTCAAGGTCTCTCGGCCAAGCTGTTGAGTAGAGGCAAACCAGCTCGTTGAAGTTGCCCAGAATAAACAGTGGGTCACTCATTGGTGCTGCACACATTGCATTGAAGAACTGATTACAGAACAAGTTCTTTACATCATAGATGTGGCACATGAGTGGACCACAAACACTAAGAAATGTGGCAGACGTTCCACGACTAAACCCCATACGCATGTACATGATTAAAGCGTTGATACTACGTGATTTGTTCATCATCAAAAAAGTGGTGATAAACATGTGGAAGTACGCACTACCTATAAACATATAAAATTTTCGTTTAATTCGGATTGCAAATTCAAAAGTTCTGTATATATTTCTTCCGTTGTATCCACAGTTTTGATCTATCCTATTTCGTTACATTAGAATTTTACCTAGTTTTCTTAAGTGAAACTGCTAATTGGTACTATTCACTTAATTCGCAATAACCGGAATCTTACTGTGACCTTGATTAACAGAACCGAATTTCACTATACATGCAATTATCGTCTTACACACTACTACAATTCCACTAAAAACTATCTGTTTAATTTGTTATTATGGTTAAACCTCCGTCTGTGATTGGCCAAAATTGTGGTGGTATTGATTTTCTGCTTTGCCCGTGGAAACCCGGGGAGCAAATATTGACTTCATTTTTAGTCAAAACAAACAGTATTCGATTCACTACCTCCGGCTAACAGAATCTAATGGTATCAAGCAATGTTATTTCTCAGTAACTTCCCTAAAACTAACTACGAGAATATCAAGCAATGGTGTAAAATAAACACACGCGACTACGCTCTAAGAATTAATGCATAACGCAATGTTCACTAGTTTTAATATCACCTATGTACTCAAGACAATGGCATTAAAAGTAATAAGCTGTCAGCAATCGATCTTGCCTCAATAAAAGAGAAATGTCTGAGTAATAATGATCCATTGGTCTGGATATCTGTGTCTTGGCGAGTTATTTTGTTTGCAATATGAAGTAGTGTTTTCAAGAACGGGGACTATCCGGGGAATGACTAATAGAATGACTAATAGAATGACTAATAGAATGACTTATAGAAATGTGTTCGAAGAATAGGTTTCAAACCGATTTGGGAAACCGTAAAAGTGTGGTGGATTTATGTGTAATCATTCTTGCTTTACCCAAATCGACTTGACGAAACCGTCAGATTGTTGAACTGGCATCGAGTTAAGGTCAACTACTGCTTCCGGATGGTTTAGTTCATAGTTTGAACATCTGAAGACCACTATTCGTCATTAGCCCCTGGATTTAAGAAACAGCTGCAGCCACGAGTGTGTCCATTTTAAAATAGGTTTTCTAAGTATGATGAGCTCATTATGCTGTGTATGGAAACAGACAAACAGAAGTTAATTTCAAATTGAACATCACTCACAATTGATCGCAGCTGTCGCATTCCCATAGACTCTCCAGTCGGCCCCTTTCGAAAAGAAGCACTAGACTCGAGTTTCCCTCTCATTAGAGCTCGTCAGTAGTGCATATCATCGCCACTGCCGGGACTTGAACCACCGACATGCTGTTCATGAGCAGGCAACCGTGTTTACCACTGCGCCATTGACCTCACGTTAGGCACGACCGAATTATCATATGTGAACGCTCAACCACTTTCGCTTGTGAGTAATGATCAGGTTGCCCGATCGTCTCATCAGTAATCTAAAATATCGCCTAGCAGGTTTAATGAGATCGGAGATTTCGACCTGTCTAGGAAGTCCTAATCGCGGGGTTATCGATTGGAGTTAATAGACAGTAACTGTGTCTCCATTTCGAGATGATCGGGCAACCTGATCATTATTCACAAGCGAAAGTGGTTGAGCGTTCACATATGATAATTCGGTCGTGCCTAACGTGAGGTCAATGGCGCAGTGGTAAACACGGTTGCCTGCTCATGAACAGCATGTCGGTGGTTCAAGTCCCGGCAGTGGCGGTGATATGCACTACTGACGAGCTCTAATGAGAGCGAAACTCGAGTCTAGTGCTTCTTTTCGAAAGGGACCGACTGGAAAGTCTATGGGAATGCGACAGCTGCGATCAATTGTGAGTGATGTTCAATTTGAAATTAACCAAATCCTCGAATACTCATCAGTAAATAGAAGTTAGTTTAAATAGAAGGACTGCTTGGGTCAGTTGGTATATGCCACCTCTAATGTTTGCTTACAGGGAGTCTACAACAAAATTTGTTTGCGGAGGCAATTGAAGCCATGGAAGCCCAAAACGTTTTAAATGAACCTCACGGTTACAACCTATCCAGTACAGATCGATTGATCCGATTTAGGTGGTTGAAGAGGTTGATCGACCACGGGACCGGACAATCTTTATCACATGCTGGATGTTTCAATTATCCTCCTATTTCGCCAAGTGACTGCGAAATCATGTAGCAACAATATTGTTTAATTTTTTAAAATGGACGATCTTTGGCGAGCTCGTGCGATGTATTGTTGTGAATCCCCATTGTTTCTCTGAATCTAAAATCAATATCCTCAGTGGTAATATATCTTAACTGTAATCAACTCATCCCTTGCCTGAAAATTATAGACCTCCGCTGAACACATCCGGTATTTGAATTTACCTTCTCACGTGTTCGATTCGAACACCAAACTAAAGGGGTTCCGTTCGACATTGTCTGTTCTACACACGTTTGTGTGAAAGTTTCGGATTCATGCATCTTCGGCTAAAGCTATGGTTATGGGTTTTCGGTTTATTCAGCCCGCTGCCAAACAACGGTCTTCAGATTACACTACTCATGAGTAACATGGTTAATATCAGAATGTTCGCTCATGTTGCACAATTCGATTGTTCTAGCATATTCACCAACACTTCTATACATTTTAAATCGACCTAAAAAAACACCTTATGAGATTGTACTGATCCAAATAGCTTCATGTCACATGGGTAGAATAAACGGCGGATAAAGATTAGATCACTGATAAACCATGACTTGGGTTATCCGGTCACCAGAATGTAAGACCAGTAATAGAAACAACAATGACTCTAACAATGTGGATTTCCCAGACCAGTCAACACCTATTGCCTCATGGCACAGTTGAAAAAACAGGAATTGTCAGTCAAATTTGGGGGATATATATATATATATATGCGATATGGTCCGGTGTCTTTTCAGGAGTATCGCGTTTCCTTGTTCCGACGATGCACTAGAGTACCCACGCCACCCTTAAATGTTTCAATGAAATAAACTGTTTTTGGGACTTGTTGGAAAACTTTACTGTCTTATACATATCCTACAAATAAGGTGACTGTCAACGGAGCCACCACGAAGTCTGTTAACGAACTCGTTTCTATTCAATTATCGGAGCAACCTTAGAATCCTGTTTGAGACAATGGGAGGTGGATCCCGGCAATATCGATCAAGTATCTGTAGTTCATATTATCCTTCAAAAACCAGACACATGAGAGTAGCAGAAGCACTAGGCCCATTGCATTATGCCTAAAACTTCTCTCGATGTCGCATGTAATAAGCCAGCAAAACCTGTCAACAAGACCTATGAAGAACAGTCGTCGTTATATGGAGCAGGTTACTGGTGTGACATATGAAGGACGCTATGGACTATACCACCTTCGACAGCCTTCTCGACCATGACTGTGAGTAGTTCAAGGTCATATAAACTTGTGGGTACCAGTGCTTCTGTGTGTTCTCCGATTCCTCGCATAACATCGCAAATTTTCTTGAAGTAGCCTTTGCATTAGAAGTCGAATGTCATGAATAGACGTGTTTACGGATTTTTTATAAGTGGTACTGAACTGTGAATTTCACTAGATGACTGACCTGGATAAGTTGTAGCAAATCCTTGTTGACAGTCGTCTCGCCTGTTACAATACAAGCTAGTTTTAGATCACACATTGATGTCCTGGCAAGCAAAATGAATGATTTTCTAATCTGATATGAGCAGTTCTTTCTAAAAGACTGTCCGAATCAGGCCATCCTTGTCTCCAAATAGTTTTGAGCACCTTTAGCGTAATTGGGTCGAGTGCTTCTTGATTAAGACAACGAAATACTTCCACAAGCGCCACTAACCTCACACGGATGTCTCACGAAGGCGTGGCCTGAGTTCTAGTCCCGACAGTGGCATGGATATGCACTACTGACGAGCTCTAATGAGACCGAAACTCCAGTCTAGTGCTTC
Source organism: Paragonimus heterotremus (assembly GCA_013368495.1). Classification (NCBI taxonomy): domain Eukaryota; kingdom Metazoa; phylum Platyhelminthes; class Trematoda; order Plagiorchiida; family Troglotrematidae; genus Paragonimus; species Paragonimus heterotremus. The sequence continues at coordinate 36,147 of LUCH01003732.1, read as the reverse complement.
GGCTGTTCGAAAAGGGCCGACTGGAAAATCTAAGGGAATGTGACAGCTGCGGTTAGTTGTGGGTGATTTTCATTCTGTATAGACACCAAAATCCCCTATTACTCATCAGTAATTTTAGGTTCTGTCATACTGTTACCCAAATAATTATGGTCTAAACCGAGCCATATCTCTAATTTGTGTTTAAACTATTGTTGACCTTTAGATTGCACATGTGTCTCCCACAAATTTATTTTATCTGGTTGGTACATCCGTGAAGAGAATGTTGATGCACAACCCCTATCCTATGCATTATGTCCCCGATTTCAGTCTTTGGGCCTTCAATAATATGGACATTAGAGCACAAATTCGAAAAAGGATTAAACTCCGTTCAAACTTGACAATCTTAAGAAGCACTGACCTATAAGAAGAAACTACATTCACGTGTATGCAATTGAATTGAAGTGTTATTCATGGATTTACGTTGGGAAAGTTGCGTCAGTATGAGACTAAACAAGAGAAGGACCTCGTATTTGGATTTGCTGGGTTATGGTTGAAACCGATTGAGAATAAAGAATTGAGACACAATTTATGAGTAGTCAGTCATTGTTTTCTGATGACGTTTCTTTCTGAATTGAACTCATTTCAGAACACTTGATGATTACAAAGTTGGGAGTATGTAGTGCAGGTGAGACGTGTGCCGGGGTAGATATTTGGAGGCAACAGATGATAGGCCAGGTCTTCACAAAAAGAAGTGAGGGCCAGGATCTAGTTGACAATTCCAACAGAACGAAGACATATAGAGGTGTATACAGAAATGGAGTTGTTATATCTGGTTAGTTAGGCCGTTTCTTATAATATTTGTTTTCAGGGGGGGGGATATACTACCGCAATCTTGACCCCGTGACGGAGAATGTTCGGTCATTTGGGTGGTCGGCTCACCGAAACACTAATACGGGTTACCCCATCACCGGTCATCATGTGGCTAAGCAGTTGTGACCGTGTGTTCTATTGATAAACACTCAAGCCTTGGTGGTTATTATATTATTAAGTGTTGTGTTACGTTCCATTGTAAATGTCCCAGATCATGTTCACCGTTTTTGAAGCTGGAGATTCTTCACATTGGCAAACTTATTCAGAATGGATAAACTGAATGGTAAGTTTAACTTTGACCTTCGCCAGATTGCCATAAATGGTGAGCTGGTGAAGCTGCTCAACTCAATGTTTAAGCCGTGAAGCATCCTAGAGGTGAATTCAAATTATACTATCTCGGGAAACAGTTACCTGCCCGTGTGACGTAATTTCTAACGATCTGCTAGGGGATAAGTTCAAGGTTAAAAAGGTCAGAGTGAGTCACGATCTGTGGGCTTGAATCTATGTTCGAACACTTGATAAAAAACTGGGATGATCTACGCTGCCGCGTGAGATGTTCGCAAAAATCAAAGCGGTATCGTTTTGGATCCACTCGTTGGAAGCGCAAGACTACAACCAGTCGGGTGTCTCCGGGTTATCCTGATGTCAAGCTAGTAGCAGTCAATAGAACCCTCGTCGACTCAAGTACATGGGGCTTGTAATTCAATTTATGCAGCACTATCTCATGCTTCGTACCTAATTGGCTTCTTCATGGTTATCCGAAAAAATGTTTATAATTCAAAACGAAACCAACTACATCCGCAGTTAACTGTCTTACATTTTGTTGCGTCTATGCTAGCTCCGAGTCCGTGCTAGCTCACTACTTGACGTCAGTCCAACGAATTTATACGTTACAGCACCATTTACAAGATTTAATCCGCATAAAGCACGGAAAATCGATGCTCATAGAAACTCATACGAGAGTACTGAAGAGAATAATATTTAGTCTACCGAACTTCCATCTTGAGCCAATATTGGAGAACGTCGACTCTTACCTATTGTGATTGAGTATCATTCAGCAAAACTAACTAATCATCACCCTCTAGAAAATCAATCAGAGGGACTAAAGCAGACCTTTCCTTGCTCGCCACGAAGACGCCAACCGGAAGAGTTAAGTCTATCAGCCGTATGTGAGGCCTGGAGTACACTATCCAGTTGCTCCCAAAGTGGCGAAACAATGTGGTTTTCTTGAAGAGGTCATAATTGGGCCACACTGACTTACGTGAAAGTTTGATAGGTATTAAAACAAACTATTTTCAAAACTTGTTGGAATATCTCATTGTCTTAACTGGGAAACATTCAGCTCAATTGTGCGAATGCTGCCCAGAAATACTGGGAATAGAAGGTGGCCTAAGTCGAGCGATTCATTAGGAGTGACTGCTCATATCACTTCTGAAAATCTGTCAAGTTGCTTATCAGAGTACCACTTCCTTGATTAAAATCCAGCAGTTTGAAATATATCTATTCGAAATAGAATGATATGGCTGGATGTCAGTGTGTAATATCTTAACTGTCATAGGCAACCTGTCAACTGACTGTGATCCAGCTAGAAGCTTTATAATGTGTTTTAAAATTCTGCATTCCACTTGGAAAGATTAACTCAGTTGAGACCCAGGATCATTTTGAACAATTCTATGATCACTCCTCCAACCAGCAACTTACATCAGATGAGGAAAAGAGTTGGCTAAAAGCAAAGCTTGTGGATTTGGAACACTAATTTCGAACTATTTCTAACCGGCAAAAGTGTCTTCTTACAAATCAACATATCAGGGCCCTCAGGTCGCCTAGATATAACCAGGACTTGATCATATTACAACCAGATAAAAGATGAGGAACGGTTTCGATGAACAGAGTTGACTACATAATTGAAATGCGACCTATTCTGAGTGATTCCCTGAAATTCAAAAAAGGAAGAATTACCAGATAACCCGGTAGACATCAAGCAGACTATCAATAGAAAACTGCAAATATTACTTGAGGGTGACTTCATCAATGAAGCAATTTTTAAATCTCTAAAGTCAACTGGAACTCAGGTTCGACAGCTCTACGGACTCCCAAAACTTCACAAACCTGAATTCTGTCTGAAAGATAGTTTCGAACTTGTTCGCTTACTTGAGACAATGAATATTCGGGATAAGTATGTATGCTCGTTCGATGTGCAGTAACTGTTTGCGAACGTTCCCCTAGACGAATATATCGAATTCTTGCTTTCTTATATGAGGGCGCACCATCTAGAAATTGGAGTACCCGAAAGTGAATGAGAACATCTACTACTGCTTTGTACCAAAAATGTCAGCTTCGTTTTCCAAAACTCGGCCTACAGACAAATTTATGGGGTATCTATGGGCAGCACACTCGGTCCTATTCTGGTAGACATTTTGTAGCAAAACTTGAGTTACAAGTGACAGGACATGTCCTGTTGGACCGACTTCGGTATCTGGTGCAGGCCAGATCCGGTCCGACTTGTTGACCAGACACGGTCCGACTCCGGGCCAACTCCGTTTTGTTTACTGGGCAGTTATTTTCAGTGCAGTTATGCAAACGATACGTCGATGATATTTTTTATCATCGTAGACAATCATCTGCAAGCACAGAGCTTAACTGGCCAGATGAATTCTTTGCACCCAGACATGCATTTCAGTATGGGTGGTGAGAATCAAAAAGTCTACAATTTCTGGATATATGGATCTGGAAAAATGCAGATGGCTGGATTCAACGAAGAGTCCATCACAAGAACACTTAGACAGGTCAGTACTTGTATTTTGAAAGCTTTGTTCCCCGATCCCACAAACAGTTTGTAACGCAATTTGTTTGATCGCGCCAGACGTATTTCCACTGATGTAACGAGTGATCGAAACTAGTTAGCGCGGACGGACTGAATTTGAAGTGGTAATTATTACATGGATGCTTTGTTCACCTTTCAGACCGCTACGTCAACGTCGTGTACGAAGACCCTGAATCAACGGACAGTCAGACAAGCAGTTGCATTTATACGTAACTCTCTACTATACCTTTGTACCCTTATCCTTTCTTTTGGTTATTCTAGTACCGTTGCATGGATACAATCTCTGTATGTTACACAATCATGCTGAGACTCAAGCTCTGTTCTGATTGGTCGCGCCTTCAATGACCAATTACTCATTCGTCCACACACTTAAAAATGAGACTACCGCTTGTAAATATGACGGTATAGTTTGTACTATTACTGAGTCATTTGTCCTCTCTACCGCTGTCATAACCAGTAAGGCTCACTGTTGATAGCACCAGAATACGAATACAACAGCTTCCACTTTGTAAAGTACAGCCTGCGCCACTGTAATGAAGTACACCATAGGCGAGTTTTAACGTCGACACTCACCGATGGCGCCAATGGAACGAAATGTGACTGATGTGGATGCAGCCGAATTGAATACTACAATTTTGAGCACTTATGGCGCGAAAAGGAGTGCCGCGACCCGGGATCGAACCGGGGACATTTAGATCTTCAGTCTAACGCTCTCCCTGCTGAGCTATCACGGCACGACGGGAGCGTAGTCAAAAGTTAACCAATCTTACAATACAAACTTCTTGTGATCAAACTACACAAAACATACTCCAAACTGCGCCTCTTGTACTCGTTCATCCGCATGCGTACCCACTGATACAAAGAAAACAGGATCATACGCACTGGAGTCTGGAGATCGTTGCTGCAAACATACACCATCCACTTCGCCTAAACAATAACTTCGACTGTCTCAATTTTTTCAGATATTCCGTGATTTGTGTCACCTAGTCTCATTTTCGAGAATGCACACGCAGTGGTAGTATTTGCTGTTTGATTTTATTTATCAGCTTCCGACCCTTTCGTCATCATGCCGATAACATTATCAGTCGAAATTTGTTCAAAATATCTCACTGACAACTACCACTTTTGGTCACGAATGTTTGGTGTCTGTCTACTCTAATCGGTTCCTTACGGGGGTCTCCGGTGAACATTGAGCGTCATTCCATGCAGATGGGCAGTGCATTGCACACCGTGGTTGTTTATCCCTTATTCGTTAGTTTGAGTGAGTACTATTGCTTCTAGTCTAGACAACACTTTTTGCTCGAAAAATACAGTATCGTACCTTCAGGAGGTCATTCTGTTTTGAAACCGTCGTGTTCCAGTAAGTGTTGTTTGGTCTCTTCTCACTTCTCTGATCAAGTCAAGGAAGACTTATTGTCTTGTATCCTATCCAGTATAGTGGGTTATGCAAACTCAAGACGATAAACATGAAACAGAAAACCGTACGAAAGGAGATGACGATATGCTCAGGATACGGTTGTTGACTTGACGTGAGCAACAATAAAACTGGAATCGTTGAGTGTGGGCATATATATTCTGTGCGCGGTCTGTCATCGACATTGGAACTCATTTAATCTAAGTGTTTAACATGGACAGAGTGGATGCGGGAGCCAACATTTAAATGATAATCATTTAGAGTGCTTTTTATTTTTGTTCACAAACGATGCTTCACTATTGTACAACTTTTTAGATCACCTTCGCATATTGTTCAAATTGATAGGAATGACCTTGCAATATAATACAAGAAATCTGGGCACATTGGTCTGCTCTTCTCTCCGTTGCGTAGTCGCTTAACGATACTACAGGATCTTTCGCCTAGCTTTTTCTAGCTCCGTCGTACTTCGAACATCGCCGCAGCTCCGATCGCACTCTAGCAGTCCACGGTAACTCTGTACTATCTCCACATTGTGATTACCATCTTGAACACCTGTGAACACCTTCTGTGAGTCAAACCCTTCGATTACTGTGATTTGAGGGAACCTTGTAAATATGTGTGTATAATGCCTGCGTGCGTTCCATTTTGCTCTATGGTTCGGAAACGTGGTCTGTTCACAAGGAAGACATCAACAGGCTTGTTGTGTTTGACCATCGTTATCTCCGCCAATTGGCCCATATTAAGTGGACTGATCGCGACCCTGAACGGCTATTGTGTCATCGAGTGGGTGTAGTCGGGCGTGACCTCGAACGCTGCGTCGTTAAAGCCTGAATTTGCTGGGTAAGTCCAGCTACTTGAGCAGTCAAAGTGGCAACCGCGTCCTGACTACTCGGAACGAGTTGGGAAACAGTGGCGCCGTATGTTTCCCCGATCCGGTCGGCTGTGCCGGCTAAAGCTGGCAATGTCGCTAACAGGTTTGCGCTAAGGATGCTTTGCATATCCTTAGACAAACGTTGGAGCCACATCTCTTTAACAAGAGTCTCTTCTACCTGTGTCGTACCTGCTAACCGTTGCATTTAGCGAAGGAGCTGCGATGGTTTACGGTCAGCGAGCTCAGTCGCACTCAAAAGCTGAGAAATAGGTTGGTGGTCTGACAAACCAACGCGCTTAATTACGGCTAATTTGAGTTGCTCATAAGGTCTCGTGGAGTCCGGTAACTCCAGAATATCATCCACCTCATCAATGACGTGAGGTAGCATCGCCGCAACCACGTGGTGTAAACGGGTTAGTTCTAAACTAATTTGTCGTAGCTCGAATGTAGTTTCTAAGTGAGCAAATTATTATTCAGGATTGTTCTCTTGAAATGGTGCAAATAGTACGGTTAGTGCATTGACCGAAGTGTCTGGCAAAACGGAAGGCTGAACATCCATTGTAGCAGAATAGATAATGAATCGAATCAAAAACGAATATATGAAATATATGAAACCACCAACCCACAGCTATACAAAAAATATATCTGTGTAAAAAAATATTCCAGAAGGCTCGCCGAATAATACTGAACGGAAGCAAAAATTCTGGAAGAAAATCGATTAATATATGGGCTCACCAATTTATAGTGAATCGAAACAAAAATGCGGGAAAAAAATGATTATAAGTGGGGCTCACCAATTTAGTGCACGGCGCACTAAGTCGTTTTCTCAGGTACCAATTAAGAAGACGTGAAATACAAAAGGCCGTTGAGGGAAGAGACTGAATATTTATTGCACGAAATATACAGATGGTCTCTTATTGCGCTAGAAATGGTACCGACACGTAAATTAGCTAGAGAGGCTAGAGACCGGCCGTCGACGAGGGATTAAACCGAAAGTGTGTAGCACACGTGTGCGTTCGTGTTCGCGCCGTAGTCACGTGGTATGCAGACAAACAATCGGACAACATGCATTATGCGAACTTTCTTAATAGCCTAGGTACAATGTGTAACTGAGTTTTGGAACTGTTTTACACATCATACCGCGGACAGGCCAGTGAAATCTCCACGTCGCTACAAAGTGGTAATTATTACATGGCTGCTTTGTTCACCCTTCAGACCGCTACGTCGACGTCGTGCACGAAGACCCTGAGTTAACGGACAGTCAGACAAGCAAAGAGGACATTTACATTTATACGTAACTCTCTACTATACCTTTGTACCCTTATCCTTTCTTTTGGTTATTCTAATACCGCTGCGTGTTGCGTAATATATCTTTTGGATACAATCTCTGTCTGCTCTCTTGGTTGTACGTTACACTGAAGATACTGTGCTAGAAGAGATGGCCATGTTAGAGATCACCCTACAACTAAACGATTACCCTAAACCATTTACCGCAAAATTTAAACAACTCCATTGCCATAAGAATTCGAACCGACACAGTGTCCAAAAAGCTGCTATTTCTTCGTCTTCCGTTTAATGATGATGATGTGTGCCACCTTATTCACCGTCGTTTGTTTAGTTCTATCACGAGTACACAATACAGTTGTCTGAGTGATCCTGTACAGAACACTCCGGATTCCAAAGCCCCGTGTGAAACAACCGGTACCCGAGTCAGCCAAATCCAACGTTGTCTATGAATATCTATGTAGATACGGAGCGTCCCATATAGGCAGGACTGAGCACCAGTTGCGAACCAAGTCCATGGAGCACATCCCCAAGTGGGTCGCAGCTGCCCATAGAAACAAGAAGCATGCATCGTCAAATGTACGTCATATTCTAATGACGCAACATCAATAAGATCCCACAACGGCGTTTCGCGCTATCTACACAATGTCACACAGGCGAACATTGCGTTATGCTGAAGCTGTTGCAATCTTAAAGTCCAAACCCGTGTTGTTTGTTCAGCAACAACTGTTTGTAGGATTGCCTCTACCTTGGTAGTGACAATAAATGTGCACTCTGACAATTGACTTTCTCTGGTATCTTGTTCCTTTTCTCACTGTTACATGAAAGGTCTGTAGCATGCACTCGTAAAGATGCAGCGAAATTTATCCGGATGTATCACCCTACTGTCTTCTTTATTCAAACCTGGTATTCGTTTTACATAATTTTTTAGCGTCTTAATACAGGTTGAGTATGGTGACGCGGAGCTTGAAGACTGCATGACATGAAACACTTACCGTGGCGTCTTTTGGATAAAAAGCGATTCCTCAATTATATGCATATGCACGTGATATGGTACATGAGACGTCATATGAAAAAATATGTGTTGGTTCCCAGGTCTGTGTCGCTGGACGGTACTTGAGATTACCATCGATGGCCGGTTGCCATCCCACTCTGGCTGCATTCACTGAAACATGTTGGGAATACAGATCCGTTCAGCATGACCCAAGCATAGCGTACACACTCCTGTTGTCGATCTCACCTACCTCACAAGGGTGTACAGGTCATACACGCTGATTCAACCCGGTAGTGACAAGTTGTCTTACTCTTAATCCCATGAAGTGTTTTGGCTGCGCTGTTTGTTGCTGGAATCACGCACTTTTCCACACGGGTTCGTTACAACACACCGCCTTTCCTACCATTGAAGAGTATCAGACAATGATACTGTTTACCCACAGTAAATCGATTATCAAACCGGTTGCATAATCAACAGTTTCGTCCATTGGTGGATTGTCTGTCATAAACTGTAGTCAAATTGACAAGTAACACTGTGTCTCATTGGTTTTATCAGTGTACACACGCATTCAATGCTTACTGCGTATGGAACCGTCTGTACTTACTGTACAGTATGAAAACCCTCGTTGGTACGGTCTACATATGGACTATAAAACGAGGCAACCAATGCGCCTGATTATGGATGTGGTGAGCTCACCTTACCACGATAAAGCTCCTCTCACAAGTGTGTATGCGGTACACCATAGCTTCATTTCTGGTTTTTTGAGACAACCTAAATCGTATCAGCCAGTTAGCTAGAACTCTGATTATTTGATGTCAGTTTACCTCCTGTGTTCTGAAGCCACGGTTACCTCTCTGATTGGTACTTGCAAGACCAGTCAATTTCAATCGTTTGTTTCCCGTAATGAATGCCCGTCCGTCTTTCTAAAATCTTCATCCTTCACTGCAGTCTTTTGATCATTTGTTTTGGTTCCCACTGATCGAAGACTTCTGATCGGTAAGTCAAAAGTATATACCCTTTTGTCTCGTTCAGTGTTAGTTTAATTACGGTAAGTTTGGATGGAACGTAATTGTTGTCTGGCCCAGTGTTTCCAAAACATATTAGCCAGGTGGTGTACCCTCCTCCATTCTTTCTTGAACCCTTTCAGTAACATGTTATGGGTGCCCGAGGAGAGAGGATTTGTTTCTGACAGCAACAAATCTCGTGGTCGTTCGACCAAATGGTCGTTTAGAGCATTGTAAACGAGAACCAGAAGTCTGTGTCTGAAGGTTGTCTTGATTTTGATCAGACGTCACCTGTTGACCAACTGCATGTCTCGCCAACGGTATTAATCATGCGCTCTCAAGTTCTAGTCCAATGGTGTGCAGTGCGTGGATTAAGAAACCAGAGTATACCACAAATTGTTAATGTTCTGTGCTCGATGATGATTAACTTTTTTTAAAGCTCTGATTACGTTCTTTAGAGGTTGTACCAATTATCACTGGACAAAACGTCAGACACTTTGATGCTCAACAAGCCTCGGTAGATTAATTAAAAATGGTCGGTTAACAGTGGTTGTACTGTCTCCAACTGTATATCTATTCTAAAATTCAAGTTAGGAGGTAACGACATCATTTGCACATTCCTCTCCAAATCCGAATGTCAAGGGACCCGAAATAATCCATGTTGAAAACCGTAAGTGGGGCGTCATCACCCGCTGTACGACTGATAGGGAGCAGGGCCATCACTTATTGTCATGTTTTTGTTGATAGCATTTTTCACTTCTGTAATGAGATTGAATTGCAGCGGTTTTCCGATTGGAGAGAGAGACCAATGAAAACTCAAAAACAAGCTGCTTCTAGTTAAGAGTGTGGTCAGTCGGCGCCGAGCAATCAAAAACTGTGGTCAGCTTCAACATCGAATTGGCTTGTGAGAGTTGGAGACTAAAACAAGTTGTTTGAGTGCGTGTCAGATTTGAACAATCAGATTGCTCAAATAAGATCTTTGTACGTAGCAGCGAACTGGCTAATCAGAACGCAAATCGCTTGTCATCCAGTAACAGTCCTAAATGCTGTCGTTCCACCATAACGTGGGTATTGGTTTTTTAATCAATCGAGGTTGTTTGGTGTCGCGGAGATTTCTGACAGTTTAGTGTTTTCGATTTGGCAGCTCACGATCGATTCTGTTGTCTTCAACCACCAAAGTACGTTAAGCCTCTACAAATCACTGGTCATAGTCGCGGCAGCGTAATCCTTGACGTCCAGGTTGTTCTTCAAAATGACTATTGAAGGCGTTTTGTTGTTCTAAGCCGATGATGGATTCACACACGACATCCAGTTCCAGTTTGTTTGGTGGACCCACATAACTGACACAACTTGATAAACCACATTAACTCACACAAATAAGGTTTCGTACCGCATCAACCATGCCATTGCGCGCAGGAGATTTTGTCATCGGAAGCAACGCGTAACCAACCGCATTGAACACCATGAAATTGATATCTATGGTTATTGCTAACACTTTTCATCTATAGCTCCTAGTGGAAACCCGGATATGTGGTTAGAAGTCAGGACTTTCCAGGGAACTATCGAAATTATAGGCTTTTCAACCACACATCCGTATCTCCAGAACGAACTACATGATTTCCATGAGAAGTTATAACTGACAAGTTGAAATAGGATGAGACATCCCAACAATGAATGTCGTCAGTAAAATCTTGCGTTATTCGAATACGATTAGACATGGAAGTGATATGTGTTACGAGATGGGGTTCAAGTAGTCGCGCATAGTGGTCATGTTAGACCAAAGTGTGATAAGGTCAGTGGGAACATCAAGAATTGGCAGCAAACTGGTAACGTTAAAAGAGAAGTAAGAGGCTGTCATGAGAAAATAACACACCACTGCTCCAAAGTATCGACGGTAGATTAGTTTAGAGCAAATAACTGTATTCAAGCCCAGAAGGAGAATGTGTGGTAGCGTATTCACAGCGATAGCTGTCCACTCATCTACAGTGCTCTTCTTTGATTATCCCGTTGTTGTTCGTCTTCGTTTACTTTCCATGCCGTTCGTCTTGTCAGAAGTCGAGCGGAAGCCCTAGTGGTCATGCGATAGTTCTTCTCACACCGATCCGCTTACTGTTGAGTACCAGGCGGATATAATCACAAAAGAAATATGCATAGTGGGCTCCGGCAACGCCTTTTACAGGTTGTAAGCGGTCATGTGATTAAGGCCGGCCAAGTATTATAATATCTGAGGATACGATCAGCCTGAACGTGACACTGATTAAAAGATTACGATATGAAGAACGCACGGCATTGGTTGAACTCAAACCGGAGACAGAGATGACATTCCAAACCGCGAAAGCACCGTACCTGCTGGATTACGAAGCCACTCCAGGACCTAAGAAATGTCATTTAGTGTTAGTTACACAGCCGTCCCGATGTGTCCTAAAAAGTCACGTCGAGTTCGAGATGCTTCACAATCAGGTCCCGTCCCAAAATTAATAAATTTGTCACACAACCTCTCATAAATACAATTTGCATGTCCAGCAATAAAATCTGAGGAATAAGGCGTGAACTACTTTAGATATCCCGAAAGTATAGTTGATACCCCAAAACACCTTTGGGAATTGCATATGAAACAATCAGATGGCTGGGTGACAGTGCCAATGTGAAATTTCTGAGCTGGCCACGTTGTCTCTTAGCACAGCTGGTGTAAAGTCCACCGCGTATGTGTACGCGCTATCTGTCGCTATTTGAATTCTGGACGTATCTAAAATCTATCAGAGTTGTGTCTCTTCCAACTTGATAAATCCACCAAGATACTTATTGGTATCACAAGTTAAGTGTTCAGCATTGGGGTGGGTGGACTGCAACCTAATGATTAGAATCCCAGTGTATTGTCTGTATTATACAGAATAGGATCACCTACATATCAGAGTATACCTGCACTCAAACAGTCGTGAGTGCTTTGTGGAGGAATACAGAGTTAAGTTTGTGATGCACACGCACACACACACACAACGGTGAAAATAAAAGTATCAGAATGCCGACATTGCATCCTGTGTGTTCAAGTTAATGACAATAAAAAACGTGGTGTTTGGAAAAAATAATGTAAACTTCCAAACTGCCTAACTTGAACACGACTAACGACATGCAAATGAGCGAATTTGTAGAAGGTGAAAAAATCACTGGTTTGATTTCACTGTCATCCTCAGAGAGCACGGTCACACAATTACCAATCACGATTGCCGAACCCCATGGTGAGTGCAGATACGAACACGTTCATACACGTGTTAGTATACCGAAGCCGAGAAGCGTGGTGCATGTATACTTTGTGAGTAGACACTAAATCGTACAAGTTCGTGTATCTAATCCACATTGACAACCTGATGTTCGCAGTTCTTGTGACAGAATTCCGAACGAGTATCAGTCTACTCGAATTGTTCTCAATCCACACGTAGTAGATTCCTGGTTACTTCATAAACACATCGTGTTAACCTTCTATGGATCGATGTGAGTTTGGTAGAAAACTGGTTAGACTAACTGGAAACTAAAGTTTCAGTTTCTATAGGACGATAATTGTGCATAGTTTTAACGACGAATTTGTCAGAACAAGGGTCAGATGATACGGAAACTGATTAATGCTGAGTTTTCCGTCACGCGGTTTGCCACCTAACACAAGTGCCACGTAGATGGCATAATTATCACTGCTCGCGTGTTGGAATCGAGTACACACATTCTGATCGGAACACTTTCAAGCATGATGATGTGATAAGATGTTTACATTTGATGCTGATTCTCGAGACGTTTCCGGTGATACAACTACTGAAGTGGTCTCGTGTTTCTATCATCCTGTCAGCTTGTAAATAAATCTTGACGTGTCAGTCAATCCCAATTCAGTGTTATCATGCAAACCCCAAGAAATTAATGAGTTGTTTCAATAGAAGGAATGCGCAAATAAATGAACAACTTGTGTAAATGGATGACTGGGTCAAGATGGTTCAGTGGTTGAAATGATATTCGAATGTTACGTTGCCCAGTTAGTGTACTGGGAAGTAGCGTTCGCACTAGACTACTTACACAAGTACTATTCACTAATGGCAAACCAGCGTGGATTTTGACATTGAAGTAGCCGCGGAAAAATACAAGAAGAAACATCAGAGTGCAGGATAACATGAAATGGTTCTCGGTACATGCAAGAACTGAGCTTTGGCGTTTGTGACAACCGTAACTTTCTGGGTCGAGTACCGTACACACATGAGTGCTTTCATTTGTCCTTCCTTTATTGAATAAATAACCCTTGTACCATCCGCGCTCTTGGCTCACGACAATTGGTACCTTGACCAGAATTAAAAGATGAGCATCACGTAGTCACAGCCGTTGGAGGATGGAGATGTCCGGAGTTTCCCGGAGGACTTCGAAAACGTGACAGAGACGGTCGGAGTCAACATCTACCGGACGAAGCTGGTGACTCTGCGGATTCTGCTCAAAGGCAGGATAAAAACGATCTGGAGAAGGCACAAAGAAATCCTGCGAAGCTGGAGTGGGCCGCCTCGAAGGAGGTGTTGATTGCGGGGTTCGGCAACCCCGACGACTGCTAGGAGGAAATGCGACGGTTCAAGGGCGCCCGGCTTGAGCCAGGAGGCGAAGTGGGTAGCGTTGTCAAGTGCCGTGACACATTTGGACCAGAACTCAGAGCAACTTATGCTAAGAAGCCAGTTCTTAGAGGGAATGCAACTGACAGTCCGGGCTCAGTTCATGGTTGATCTCATCGCGCATCCGGTGACATTGGAAAAGCTGGCTGGGGCGGCTCGATAACTGATGACACAAAACTCCCCGGCAGTCAGTGGGTTGAAGAAAGGCGAACAAAATGAACTGAATGACCTTTGGAGTGTATTGGAAAAGTTGACCCAGGAAGTGGCAGCTTTGAACTTGAGGAAAGGGGATAGCCGTAGCGACGTCTGCTATCGATGAGGAAGACGTGGACACTGGCGAAGATTTTGCCCACTTAGCCAGAAAAAGGTACGATCAGTACCTAACTAAACGTTTTTGTGCTTGTCTTTTATCTGGGATAGGTGATCCGGTAATAGGGGCTGTTGATAAGACGGCAATTCAGGCTAGGATAGAAATCAATGACAGCTCGGAGCGCTGCTTGATTGACACTGGGACCGCAATTTTATTGATTGGGCCAAGGCCAGGAAAGATTGTTCAGCCATGTACGATGGTCGTTCGAACAGTCGGTGGTTTTACTCCCGAAGTTAGTGGCCTGGAAGAATATGATATTCGGATCGATGGTCACGTGGTCAAACCACCTTTGGTCGTTTCTCTCGACGCACGTCAGACCATATTGAGAGCTGATTTTCTTGACCTTGTTGAGGCCATGATCGCTTGAAGCATGACGAACTCGTAACGAAGTATGGGGCGGTTCCATTTGTGAGAAAATGTAGACCTCAGCCTGGACAACTTGAGACGAATTCACCGAGGACACTACCGACCTGTGACAACCGATTGCTGAATGAAGTGTTACACCAATTGCGAAAACTGTTCACGACGGATCGGGACCCATATGACTATTGTGACTGGATGGAGCATGAAATCTCCATCAAGCCAGACCGATTTTGACCATTCGGCCCCAGAAAAACTTTCGTACACCTGCAGCCGGAAATTGAACGACAAGTGAAAGACACACTGAAGGAGGAAATCATTGAGGGGATTGATAGCCCGTTCAGTTCTCCAGTTCTGTTGATGAGGAAGCCCGATGGTGAATTTCGATTTTGTGTCGACTTCAGACGGCTTAATAAGATTACAGTCAATAAAGTGATAGCAGTCCCAACAGTGGCAGAAATTTCCGATAAGCTACAGAACGCCAGGATATTTACAGCGTTAGACCTGCGGTCTGGTTATTGTCATATTCCAATCAAGCAATCAGACCAAGATAAAACAGTCTGGTAATGAAGTGACTTCCAGCCAATGAAAACCCTCGACAAATTCTTGGGTTATTGGGCTATGGTTAGCCAGGTGGGTGAAGAACCGGCACAAAGTGTTGTTTAGGTGCTTGTGGACTGTAGATAAGCCTTCCAAATGGAATTATTTTCGGAGGTTATTTCAAGTTTGTTCTGAATAACTGTGTGAACCTCACAGCCGTTACAATATTCGACGACGATAGCCTCGAAATAAGTACATACTTTAAGTGGGCACCTGAAGGCTTGTGCGAGTGACGTTTGCAGAAGGCGCTGTTTCATGATATGACTTTGTCGACGAAGGTTACTGTCCATACGTCCTGTTGACCACTCTACTCGTCGATAATGGTAGTTCAAAGGTATATCCCATCCAATACTCACAAAACAGAAACACTGGATAGGTTTCCGACCAAGAAGAGCAGGAGATATAAGTCCTAATCTGTCTTACCCTGGTGAGATTAGGGCCAATAAACTCAACCATTTGAATTATTTGCTCGGTTAAGATATCTAAAAACTTAATGTAGTTTTCAGAATGATTCCGCTACACTCCAAATCTCTTCTGGTGACCATGGTTACTTGGATCCCTTGCATTTGGTACGGATCTTCTCTCGTTCTTTCAAATATCTACCTACGGCTGAACTAGGGTCGACGCCCACTTCAGAAGTTCGAACCCACATAGTAGGAGTACACTGCATAACTCAGACTGGACACGGTTAATGTCCTCTAATGCATCTACCGGCACCAATCGTTAGACTGTTCAGTATGACTTCGTTTAACTGTTCAGTTTGTACGATCGATGTCCATTATTGTTTGCGGTTTAACTAACTGCATATGATAGAGTGAAAGGTAATGACGTTTCTGCTGATGAATGCACTATGATATAATACGTATTCGACGGACAAATCACGGATCCATCGTTCCACCAATAGAAGGTCAATTCGAAATGGGCCGACTGGAAAGTCTATGGGAATGCGACAGCTGCGATCAATTGTGGGTGATGTTCAATCTATGTGAGAAGGTCAATTATCAGCTGTTCCCATCAAGAATGTTCACTTGTAGAAATACCTTACTTATGGTGTAACAAAACGCTTATCCTGTTATTCATTAGACTCGGCCATGGCAGCGAGTCATCTTTCATAGAAACATTCCGGTATTTTGCCAAGGTTTCCCCAGGTCTATGCAGTCAAAATTGAACGGTGGGGTAAGTGTAGCGTGCAGTCGTAGCCAACACATACGCATGGGTTGAATTTGAATTGTGTAACAAGGCGTGCTGCTGTGTTATTGATGCCGTTCTAATTTTCGTTTGTGTAAATCGTGTGCAAGGCTTACTGGGCCTTTGACTCATGCTTGTTTCTTGTTGTTTTCTTTTACAAGACTGTTGCACCCCTACTTCGACAGAACGCTGTCCTCCGGTATCTCTGCGTTGCCCGAAAGGTGGTTTGCAAGTGTGACGGACAGTTAGAGTGTGAACGACTGGCTTGCATGTTACATAAGCACTGCCGTAAGTAATACTGTTCTCAACTCTGCAAACATAACCTTCAGTCAGATACATTTTAATAATATATTTGCTATCTGGGCGCCAACCCGGTGTCATGAAATTCTGTTGCTTACTAACACGATTTTACGCTATCCAGACCACCACGGCAAACTATTCGCATATTGACTACCATTCACCATAACAGAAGATTTTCCAATACGCTCGATGATCATCGCAATAGTGGGTTATCCCACCAGATAATCTGCGTTAGATAAATTGTATTTTGAAAATGTGCTGGACCAATCACTCTAGTTCAACTTTATTTATGTAGTGAATACCAATTTTCTGCTTGTCCCCCGAAGTCCAACTTGGATGGAATTCACAACGTACTGCTGACCCCTGTTCCATATTCGTTAATCCATTACGCAACCCGCCTCCGACAAATAACAGCCTATCGGTAAGATTACTTCTATCTCCCAACAGGATGTACGGTAGTCCAGCCAAGCTATGCCGGTGTTAAACGTCCTCAAGATGTATCATTCCCATTTATTCAATGGGGAGCCCTTCAGAGTAAAAGCCCTTCCCCCTTCAGTTTTACTTCGGTCGATTATATCTCCTTCACTTAATGTTTGACTACTGATCGGAAGACGCAACCGCCCAGCCAAGTAGTTTGTAGTGAAAGCAGTATCGTTGTAATCTAGAAAGACAAGTATAAATGGACTCGACCGTACTGATTAATCCAACAGGTCTGAATCTAAACCCGCCAGGTGGCTCCACAACTCGAGTTGTTTGATTTTTGTTTGGGTCACAAACTTGCCAGGTCTGTGTGCATCAGTGGATGCCAGCGCCATCTACACAGGGGAAGTGGACGTCGTATGCGGACTACATTTCTTTGCCATGTGGCTTAATAGCAGGAAGACAAGGCTGTGGTTGTTTTACGCAAACCTGCACGTGGCTCCTCAACTGCTCTACCTTCAAATCTTCAGCACGCCTGCAATTCATGATTGCCATTACATAATGCAGAATGATACGACTTATTTACTGTTCCGATGACAACTGATACTCGGGATATGCATGGCATTTTTGAGGACCTTCGTGGTCGCTTACGGTTTCCGTTTCCAATGACGGGTCCCGGGTTTGCTTTTGTGATAAGCCGACGACAAAAACGTTGCTTCTGGATTGGTCAAAAGAAGTCACATGAAGGCTACTTTCCAAAGCTGGTAGTAGAAAAGTCTACCTCCCTTCTATCCCTCTTACACTGAGCTGAAAATCCCTCAGTATTAAGGGAAAACAGCTGGTTACCGAATTCTACTCAAGTGCATGGCTCATTTGGTGGAATGTTAACCGATAACACCTTCTTCTGAGTGGCTAAACATCACAGGCTCTTACGTTCAGCCAATTGTAGATCTTAGATAAGATTCAATTGTGAAAAGTCAAGGCTTCGGGTGGATTCGAACCAGCGACAGAAGCACTGTGCCTCAACGCGGCAAGCGCTCTACCAGCTGAGCCACGAAGCCATGCCAGGAGCTCGGGAATTTCACAATGTAAATCTGGTTCAGAAAGTATGAATGTCTTCACAAGTCGGAACTACCAGATTGTTCATATGTTTGAAAAGTAAGTAGTGAGTGATTGATTGATGACTGATTGAAACACGAACGCTACTCGAAGTCTGTCTTGTCGGAGAACTCAAGGGTCTTCAGTTTCGATGAAGAAGCTGTCCCAACTAGATGACGACTGATCATCCCTGTTTAACATGCACTACCAATGGCTGTAACTCATGAATAAAACAAACAATAGCTAGGAAACCCAAATTGGAACGACCAATTGGGAGCACGAACGGTTATAGCATTATGCACTCACTGAAGTTCAGTTCAGTTATATAGTTTTCTTCTGTGGACTCCAGCCCTCACATTAAACAGATAACAGAACACGGAGTTTAGTGGAGAAAAGCCAGTTTCCCGACATCACTTCTAACTAGAATATCAGGAGCATTATGTGGTCTTAGAACGTTAACACCGCATCAATACCGTAACTGTACGGTTTAATCAAAACACAAACCTGGAGTATCTATGAGCAATGCTGCACAACACTAACTGGCTCGGTGATCATTGCCTGCCCTGACGCCAGCAAAAGGAAAATTTGTCATATATTCTTTTATAGATTTATATGGTTTAGTTGAAAATCTCTAGAAGTTCGACCGAACAGACAGTCATGCGTTCAGTCATTGCTTACGATTTTTAATTACACGAGATAGTAGAATTTGTATGCGATCTGAGTGAGACTGAATCAAATACAAGCAACTATGTAGAGAGTATCTGGTGATCAACCGAAACAAGTCTTTGATGCGCAGTTACTCTTTCTGTCCTCGTGTAGAACAACAGATTGAATAACACCTACAGAATTGTAAACAGTGTTGCGTGACGGCCAGAACTCCTTGAAATGTAAACTATACTTTAAGCTGGCTGCTAAAAGAGCCTGACAAAAAGCTTCAGGTGGATTTCACTGGTAAGACCGCCTTATCATCCTAAATGGCCAAAAGTTCACAGCCCACAACAGCTGAAGACGGAAGGTACCATGAAAGAGCCTTTGAAGCACTCGAACATGGTTCGGCTTGACAGAGGCGGATTACAAGCGACGCTTCCCAGCTCGTTACTTTTGCCTTCCAGAACCACTGTCAACGGCTGGGTGTTCAACACAGTGTACCATCCACAGTCGGGCGAGTAAGTTGAAAAGTTCGTGGACGCCTTCGAACGAGTAGTATTGACAGTCAGTGTTGGATTTCCCCAAACCAGGTCCTGCAAAACATCCAGACCAGTCACCGACCAACCCCAAATGTGGAGGTTGCAGAAGGAAGGTCGTTAGCGGGATGTTTGTTTGATCAGAAACTGAGGGCTTCTTACGATATATGACGATCCCTAATTCGGAAATGAGGGGAGGACTCAAGGTAAGGATAGAAAGAAAGTAAAATTAGAAGCACGAAACTCGAGAAAAGCTGGTGAACCTGTCTTCATACGCTTGTTTCATGAGCCAGAGAAATAGAAGAATGGAGTGCTCGGAGAATATGTCAGAGGTTCCTAGTTTTTCCGTCTAAAACGCCCAAGAGGATGGATTTTGTTTTGTCAGAATAAACCGCAACTCTCAGGAAAATCTCGAGGTATGCTTCAGTATGGTTTTACCTGCCTGCTACGCTCATTGGCTATCTGACAATTTTGACTACTACTTTTGGTAACCCTGTTCCAACCTTCTAATTCGAGAATATTTTCAGGTCACCAAGTGCGTATGTCCTACTAATGCATCTCTAGTCCTGTCGTAGAGATTTTCCGTCTGGACAAAGTCACTTTCATCACCTCTCTTTTGATTTAATTTAAGAGCGCACAGCAGGGTCAGGAACATTATTGTTCCGGATAATATCTCTGTTTTATTTATTTTAGGGCGGGAAGCTTGATTCCTATCGGAAATCCTTTTTATTCAGTGGCTGTTACGACGTATTCTTCAGGTGCTTACGGTAGAAACATTAGTTACATACGTGAGCGTTTTGTGGAAACGTTACATTTGAAACTAAGTAAAATTAAACCACCATGTCATATAACTGGGAGAAGCGAGTGTGTACGAACCACTGTGGGAGAAACAACGTGAGGGGTATTGCACATTAATTGTTTCTGAGACACCACCAATCATACGGCCTGATCAACGGTTCATTAACATTAGCTTCAGTAAAGTCCGTCTTTCGGTATTGCAACAATTTTCCGGGTGTTACGTCTGGTTGAATTGTTAGGTCCAGAAGACTGGTGGTGGCTAAACCTCACTTCTCTGTGGATTTGTGTGTGCCCATATGGTAAATCTAACCCCATGTGTACAAAGTCACACGTACAGGTCACATTACCAAACATACATTGACACGACGTTCCTTTACTTGTCAGTCTTCTGAGTAGTTTTCAGTATCACAAACATTATAACAGTCATGTAAATATTCTAGTCCGCATTTTAGGGGTGAGGCAACATCAAACTGTTCGCTTCAAGTTACCTTGAATATTCCAGAAAGTGGTGCTTTCCGCCTTATTCTGAACATCTGTAGAAGTCAGTATCACGGTTCCAAAGTAGTCACATTTACGAAAACATCGAAAAGAATTTTTAGGCCATAGACGTTATCGGTACAAATCGGCAGACCACCGTCAAAAACACTGAGCGCATTTCACATTGGAAACCAACAACATCTAATAGAGCTTTACTGTGGGTTACATTTCCAGTGAACTGTTGACATGACGCTAGAATAGTATTCACGCTATGTCACGAAAACACACCTTTGCAGATAAGATATGTTGATCGGAATGATCATTTAAAACTATGACAAAGGACACTTTTCTAGCATATGCACGTATAAGGACAACTCCAGCCAGTGATCGGCCGTATGTGTTAGTAGTGTATGGGTTTACGACACAAGTCAGTTGATATCATGTGGACAGCTGGAGTGTTGAACAGCATGCACCTATAAAAACAGTGTTCCGTATGACTGGATCAACTTGTATACTGCGATGAGCAAGACGTATTCTATTACCTCATCGATGTACACATGACTCAGTTTCGACGAGTTTAGGAAATTTACAAGGAGGCAGGACAGAAGCTGCCAACATTCACAAAGAATGCATAGTGGTAGAAATATGTGTCCAAAATGATTTGTTGTACGGCAGAATTACGAGGACTACTATTGGGTTGATGTATTTTACGGGTTAATTGTTTCAGAGATAATTGTGTTTAGATATCGGCCCAATGAAGCCGTTGGAATGATGCCAAAACGTCCGGATTTTAACAAGAAACATTACGAATAAAATAAAACTCGGGAAAACCAGAAATGATAAAAATTGTCGAAATGGTCTTACTTAACCCCAAACTGCTCTAGGTGACTACTTGGTTGAAATGAAATAGCAAATTTATCTCAGTCAGCTGAAGGATTCTGTAAGCAGAAGTCTAGAGTGAATTTCAGCAATGAACAACGGAAACCACGTGTACTTCCAAGGCTAGTAAAGATTCTATCACAAAGGCCTGTTTGTAATCGATTCGAGTGGTACTGCAAGTTTGTGTTGTGGGTAGACCATACATTTACGGTGTTGGTATAGTGTTGATGTGGTGAAGCAACATAACGCTTCTGGTGGAGTGCATATTACACAATTGGTTGTGTAGGTAACTAGGTTAAAATATGAAATTTCTGAGCTTCCGGCGTGGCTTCAGGTGGTAGAGATTTTATCGTGTTTGGGTATATTGTCGTTGGTTCGAGTGTAGCTGAAGTCTGAATTTTTACAACCGAGTCTTTTCTAAATTATCACAGCTACCGAACGCCTGATTAGTAATGCATTTATGTATTTACAAGACGATGGGAACACGAGACCACTTCAGTAGTTGTATCACCGGAAACGTCTCGAGAATCAGCATCAAATGTAAACATCTTACAGCATCATCATGCTTAAAAGTGTTCCGATCAGAATGTGTGTGCTCTATTCCAACACGCGAGCAG
>LUCH01003732.1:0-12375 GCA_013368495.1 Paragonimus heterotremus | reverse complement strand
CGATTGAAGTTCGATTAAGAAATCCAACCTTGTGTGCACAAAAGCGCTTTGTTCAGGCGTTGAAGTTGCCATGGCCAACCACATACACCATGACTGATCAAACCATCATGGTTCCATTGGCGTCATAATGGTGAAGTAATCGTGCCAGTACGTTGCCTCCGTGTATGCCGATGACGTGTCTGACCTCATTCAAACTAGCTACTTGTTTTTGTCCGTTTCACCCTGACAACTCTGTTTCATATAAATTGTTATGTAATTAACCTGATGATGAATAACAGAAAACGAGCTTGTTTTCTATACTGTTGTTTTCTGATGACTACCCTCGGGATTCTTAACCACTCCCACATTCATAGGTGTGTAATTTTTAGTGTTTGTCGTTAATTGTTTGTTCATTCTTTCTTTTATGCACGTGAGTAAAATCTCGAGCACATCATGTTTTGGGCAAATGCGCCAAATAAAATTCCTCTCTTCTGTCCATTACTATGGAAGGAAATAAAAGTGCAAATTTTTGTCATTGCATATCGTCTGACCGTAAACTCCGGAATACGCTGATACAAAATTAGAATAGTCTTTCAGTCAATCATACTGGTCTTAACAACCCTGCGGTTACCTCAGTGAGAGACAGTTGTCCTGAGGTGCCCCCATTGATGTGGGTTTTCTTGCATGTAGTGTAAGTCTCATATTGTTGCACAAACGTCTAACGTTGTTGTGGTAAAACACTTTCGCTTCGACCTGGTTCTGACTGGTTCATTGAAATCGCGGCTGTATGATTATCCTTTTGCATAGTGAAGTATTTGTTGTTACGTTGTGTCTCTGTTCTGGTGGACGAAGTAGTAGTTCAACCGCATCGTTTCAAACAAAACAACGCGTGCACCTCTTCTTGTCTGTGCTGCAGTATTCCGATTCATGTGACCCGTATGCACTCCCAGTTGTGCGCACTTCGAACGGTCACAGATTCCAGTCGTATGACACCTGTGAATTAAGTCGTCTTGATAGCTGAAGTGTCGCACAAACACAATCGCGACCTATGGTTCCAACAGGACCGAACATCTGAACATAATGCCAAAACGGTAAAAACTGCCTAGCCTTCTTGTTTCCTTGACGTTGGTTTAACTCAAGTGGTCGGGAGGATTGACCATCACGGTCCTTAGATGGGAACCTGTTCAACTTTTATTTTTCTGTCTGAAGTCCGTGGGATGTTAATTAGTCAGAAAGCCTGTTATTTATGAGACTTCATTGAATGAGTCACACATATGTCGTCAATAGCCTGGATTCCTTCAAACAACATGTTTCATAATATAATCGAACTGTTCATCTTTACAGTGGCAAATGAGTTAATCGTTCAAGGGTTGATGCGAGACTTTCTTAAATGTAAAAATGAAACTTAGGATCAACCTGAACAACACAGCTTTTGTTGTCGTCTAGTACCTGCCTGAAACACGACCCTCAGTAACTGTCCCGACATTTTAAAGGTATTGCCCTAGAACATCAAGGGAAGCGTTTATAAACTTTCGAGGGAACTACCATTTTAATGGGCTTAATCGTCTCCTGTGTTCGCAAATAATCTCTGTTGGCACCGCAGTTGTTCTGTGCTGGATAAGTTTAGACGGTTTTGATACTTTAAACTGGAAACCTGATATTCAGTTCCGGAGTGTGTGTTTGTCTTGAAAATCTGTTTGTCTCCTATGTCTCGTATTTTTGCACTTTTGTTATCACATTGGTTTTCCATGTGTGATCGAATTACACAATGTAGTCAATCGGCTGTTATGGTACGGTAGTACTTTATTCTAAATCTGAGACGAGTCCGTTGACTTTGTGATCAAAACGACCTCCGTTCACTAATAAACGTTGCTAACACACGCCTTCTAAAGTGATGGCTTTCAATTTTTTGAAAGTCATTGAAACAATCACTAAGATGGCTATCCTTGACCGGACTTTGATTACCATTTTTATGCACGTTCCAAGCAGATAAGTATATATTTTCACGGTGTGAAAGTTTTTAGGTGGAAACCAAGATGAAAATCCCTGATGACTGTCATGATCGCAATTTCACTCCACCTACATCTGAACTTTGACAAAATCGTTGGTAACCACCTCAGGAGAAGAATACGCTTCTGTATTTGTTGGAGTAGCGGCTGTTTTCTCAAATTTGCCTGCAAAAGTTGGCTTGCTCGCAGTCACTTGTTTGGTAACCTTTCGAAAATCACATATGAGTTTAGCCAGTTTGCTGCTCTCCTCATTAGATATCAACATTACATTTAGGTCGGTGTTTGAACATGCCCAGTTTGGTTAGTCGACTGTTCATCACAGCGACCAAAAAATCAACACGCTGTTTGTGAACAGAGAATGATGGACAGATGCGTGTAACCAATAGTGTCTCTGTAAACGGGTGGGATGTGCTTCGTATCTTGTCAGTAACATGAGAAATGTTTCAAACAAGTGGTTGACGACTGAGAGGTTTTGTTCTGATGCTAGTAATTCTGCGTGGGAAAGTTTCTATCGTACACATGACTTCACCAGATCTTGTTGAATAGCTCGTGCATCACATGTAGCAATTTCTAAAACGTTCCCTCATTTTGCCTGCATCAAACTCGTCCAATTCATCAACCTGCAGACGACAAGTCAAATATGTAGGAGCTTGAACAGTAGCACATCTTTGTGCATCTTAGCTTTATGGATTGTCATAGCACCAAAAAAACAGTGTGCCTTTTTGTTGACGTCTAGTTCACCGCCAAACATATTAGCAAAGTAGCTTGTTAGGACACTCAGATCAGTGGAACAGACAAGAAGCAAGCATTTGCTGAGCAACAGATCCCGGTTAACTAAAATTCTTGAAAATGTCAATCTTTGCCAAGAATAAGTCACTAACATAAATTTTAGTTGGTTGTTCACAAACTTATCACTGCTGGAAACTATTCAGATCATACGTGAATAAACCAATGTGACTCAACTCACGGTACCTATTCAAACGTCTAAAGTAGCGTGAATATTTTTGTGCTCCCCGAATGAAAAATTCTGTCTCCAACACAAAAGCCATAGACAATTTGATATCGCGGCTATGGGAAGACTTGGAGACCTACCTTGGCTGACAATTTTATGACCCATCTAAAAAATGGAACGCAAAACCATCCATAAGATATATTTATTTGTCGGATGCATGCACGATAGTGAGTAACATGCCGAAGACACTGTGACAGTATTAAGAAAACCACACACCAAAATTGCATTAAATTCTAAACACGGGTGTAACGGTTACCATCCATATTTTGGATACTTGTAATACTCGAAACATTAGCGGCTCCGTGCAACGATCGGTTAGTTGTAAGTTCACCTGAAGTGGCCGGTGTTTGCACTCCGACAACTCCGTGCCAAAGCATTCGATAGAAGGCTTCGGAAAAACAGTGCTCGGTACAGCCCAGAAGGATTTCACTCAAAACATAGTCCGGAGTGAACCACAATTGATTAATCGGGTTTTCGTGTACAAAAGGTGTCCATAATTACCAGTCGCCAAGATTCTGAAAGAAAAACTCCTAGAGCAAATGTTGATGGTGAATCTAAAGCTAAAAGCAGGTTTCAGGCACCGTATGAGGGATATGACTGTTCTATAAAACTTTCATTCGAAACACTGCTACTTTACAGTGTTGCGCGTCCTCACTTTCTCGTTTGAAACACGTATCAGTTTGGTGTAACACAAACGTTTAAGTGAGTGGTACCTGGCCTATGGTTTTGAGCCTGCCTAAACTAATGTAGTTCGTTCAAACGGTTGGACTTTGATGTCAGTGCCCAGCGCACGGTTACCTCACTGTACACTAAGTGACTGCAGGCTTTGATTTATTACGTAAAACACAAATTCGAGCCATATGAATTTATGAACAAATAGTTCTGATCATGGGAAGGCGACTATCAGTCGACGATGTTGGGGAAATAAATGAGAGATTTTTGGAACCGCGCGTTATACAGAGCTTAGTGGCCAATTTGCTCAATGTGTCCTCCTGAACAATTCAAACCTAATTATGGCGAGAGGATTGATCAAGCGGCAAATGACCAGCTATGCGTCATTAAAAACGGTAGTCTGAAAAAGCGAGAAACTTGGCGGAGGTCCAACTGTAAAGAGCAGTATTCGAGTCGGTTCGATGTATATTACCGGCTTGCTGCAAGTTGAGGAAGTTCGTGGCTTCCAAGAACGGGATCAGATCATGACGTGCTAGCTATAACTTACGTTCGAACAGAGCAAGCATGGTTCGCCAGGTTTTAAGTCCACACCTGTAGGTTCGTAGTGCCTGGGTGCGGGCGTAGAAAATTTCTGTTTCAGTTGCACCAAATGCCAGGCACACACAACGTTAAAAAACTGCCATAACATGCAGGAGAGAATGTCGAATACAAAATGAGCCCCGGCCTCTGGATGCACATACTCTAAAGGGAAACTGATGCCGCTGCGTTACGGTAGAATGGGTGGGGAAAATCACAAGTCTTATTTATTGGACGTTACAAATACCTGCATTGCTTCTTGTGCATATGCAATTGATAGTTTCCATGCTGTTACAAATACTCGCACAGTGCTTGGATTTTTGCATAGCGATCTTAACCTCGGTCATTTAGATGAAATCAAGATATGATATTCTAAGGGCAGTGGATTCTGGTGTTTACAAATAATGCGTTCCGGTACCGCTCGGATACAGAGATGACGATGGCTGGACTAAAACTTTGGCCACTCAAACTGTACTACAGTGATACAGTCACTGGAGCCAGGTTTATTTGGTCGACGAAACTGAAGCCTTTTCAATCGCTTCAATCTGCGTTATTCGTTAATAACATTCTCGTTGGCTTTTTAATAAAGTTATTCTAAGATGCCTGGCCAAGCAGTGGTTGATAACATACACATTTGACTCGAACGTCAATGGTGCTACTGTTCGTTAGCTTAAATGTCCCGTTGCTTACCGAGACGTTTCGGTTACAAAAGAATGTCTGTGTCAGCATTCGATGCTCACCGCCTCGTTCATCTCTGCTGACTGATGCACTGTGCAGGAACGCTAACTGGAGTTATTCGTTTCGTTCTTGTGTGACGAGTTGTCTTTAGTGCAATAGATTCTCTCAGGTCCAGGACTGATCTTAATTTCATTTGCATTGGGTGTATGAGATGGTCCACAGATATGTCAGCCACATATGAAATTCAACAGGCTGTGTAGACTCAGTAATGAGGCAGACGCAACCCGGTCGCGGAACATAACGGTAACGCTGGGGTGTCTAAAAATAAACACCGAACTTGACCTTCGCGAGCTATCACAGCAGATGGCAACAGCGCTTATCGAACTAATCTGAATGTAGCCTCCTGTGGTGTCACCAGATTAGCTAACTAACCTGTCAGACATGGTAGCAGATTTTCCGCTCAAGTGAACAAGCAGGTTCACGCACGTAAGCGGTCACTTAATAGAGACAACGTACTGTGTTGTTCATGTTGCTCCACTGGTTTCAAATAGATTTGATGAGTAGTGTTCACATAAAGTTGCCCTGTCCAGTGTTCGTCCATTTTCCGGCCAGCCTCATGAGGTGCAACGAATTGCAGCGCTTTGATGGTTAACAGTCTATTGGATTACTCTGTGACCAGAGTATCCTAGTCCCACTATTCAGCCAAGGATGATGTGCGATTTACGCTAGCTGTAAAAATTGTGAAAACTGCGCACTTGGGAATTTCGGACATATTGAAAGAGGTTATATTTTTTGGTGGTTAAGACGTGCTTTTCTGTTCCCTGACAACCAAATCATCACAAAATGAATGGTGTAGAGGTCATGTACGGAGGTAAAAGTTTGCATAAGTTACAATGGCTGAATTGTATCATTTGCTAAGTGACAATCCAACTAAACAACGTGTTCACCAAATATTGCACAAAGTAGGTCAACGGTTTTAGTGTTGTGTTTCGGGCCACCAATTTGATACAGCAAACGGTTTACCAGCGGGCGATGAACTTGTGTGGATCTCTGCTTAGTTGCAAACGTATTGTCTCACGAAAAATATGTCATCCTACCAGTTTCAGTTGTAATTTAGAGTCGGGCCACATTCACATTTTTATTGATAGCGTTTCCGACAATACACATTGTTTATGTTCTCTGTAATCGTTTATTTCGGGTCTGTGGGATCTCGGTGCTAAATTGTTATGGCCTTGATAAT
This sequence comes from Paragonimus heterotremus, assembly GCA_013368495.1. NCBI lineage: Eukaryota > Metazoa > Platyhelminthes > Trematoda > Plagiorchiida > Troglotrematidae > Paragonimus > Paragonimus heterotremus. Next base: position 6,209 of record LUCH01003732.1, on the reverse strand, counting down.
ACGGTGTTTCTACGCTGTTCTCCCTGTAACCAAGAGATGCGTAGATGCAGCGAGGCAATACCGTACATCCTTCACCCGACAAGCACAGATTTGTAAGCTTCTACACATTCCTACCAAAACTTTTATTCCCCAAGTCTTCTGAATTTTTGAGGTTACACTATAGTGAGCGTCAACATTTAAGCACAGAGCATGTATAGAGGGCGTTAACACTGTTACAACATCTGTTTACTCCTTATCTGAATACGGTTGTGCGAACTAATTGCACCCACTTCGCAAGCGCATCAGAAAAATTCAACCGAGACAACTCTGCTTTACCGTCATCTGCAAACTCAGCCGTTCAAGACGTGCAGTTTTTACCAGCTAGCTTAAATCAATCACAGTCCACCGAGAAACAATGGGACGGGTACACCCTGATCACAGAACCATTCAGTTGACCCTTTACCAAAAAAGAGTTGACATTCATTGCACTTCATGGTTATACTCACTGGTGACGTTGAAGTGAACAAAGATACATGTCTTAGCTAAATAAGGGGCGGGTAGGACCGCGGCCGCTGAAAATCACTTGAACTTACGTGCAGAGTTGATAGCTTTCATAGACCGTATTTATATGGGTTGGTTTTTGTGGCAGAAAAGTATCTCACACTGGCGTTTAGTTAGAGATAATGTTACGTTTGTTGTCCCATATGCGGATGTAAGATGTGCTCATTTTTCACGGTTCAGTAACATTGTAATGATTAAACTTACATTCAAACTGCAATAGCCATGTTTAAGTTGAAACTTGATGTTGCTATGCATAAGTCACAATTAAGTAACCGGAAAAATGTGTCTAACACGATCCGAACACGTTGAATTGATGGTCCAAACGATGCAAATCACGTGGACGCACTTATGCGGATGAAGCAGAAAAATATCAATCTCCTGACCACTGACATCGAAAACGCCCACACTGGGAAGCCAGTTTGCCCATCAATGTGAGTTAACAGGCATTGCAATGTCCTCGAAGGAAAGTGTGCACCCCAGTCAAGATATGTTCGATTTGGGTTAGATAGTCCATTTTTAAAGAAAGGAAAGACTAATGATGAACAGCTAGAGTGCGAAGTGACAGCAAACAAATCAACCATTAGCAACGCGAATGTGTTTGAAGATGTCGGCTGAAAGTATACAGCAAGCCCTTGCGGAGTTGCTTCAAAAATGGAACAAGTACTGATAACCAATAAGAAGAGCTGGTTGTAAATAATGTTTTAAAAGTGGGTCACGTGTGGTTTCATGTTAGCATCCGTAGGATCTTTGTGTATGCCATAATGAGCTTCCGTTTGCTACACAATGAAGTGAATGAGGTTATCGATACTGTTATAGGCGGTTGGAAGTTGCATTTTGAGTCTATACTCAGATAAGGAACATTTTGCTACCGTCATTTGACTGCTATTAAACGATCGTGTTCTATCACTTGATCCACGAAAAAACTTCACAACCAAACAGTAGACAGATGGAAAGAATCTAGAGGAGGAATTATCGTGGTCTTATGTTGCACTGTCAACAGTGGTTAAATGGACCCATCAGTCATCGGTAGGAGAACCAGCTACGATTCGTCAACGTAACGCGTCCACTTAACATGAGCGTCCAGTCACATTTTGGAGCAGTATTTACAAAAACCGAGTGACTGGCCGTCACTCAAGAGTGAGGAGATGGTATCGCTTGTTGACTGTTATGAAGCTCATCCACATCTCAGCACCACTCATCAAGATGATTCCGATATTCCTACCTCCAAACGGCATAAACCAACAACCTCTGTATGACTACATAACGCACGCTGTGAAGCTAATTCGTTATAAGAAACTTCTGCACCATACTATCAACTCGTCAGTGACGTGCTCTGTAATGTGGTGTGTGTCCAGGTTAATATATTATTTCCATCAGGTACATACGCTCGATGCCATTCACTAGCTAGAAGATATCAGGGACATCCTTACCCCCAATAACGTTTAGACTTGTTTCAAAGAAAAGCTGGCAGGAAAACGAGAAAACTTTCTGAAAAAGGGTTAACAGGCATATGTATTGACGAAATAAACGAAGCGATTCATACAGCAGTACTCAGTCCAATGTGCAAGCATATAGACAGAACCGAATATCATTTGCTTGAAATGAAATAGGTTTTCTTTTTCAGTCTACATTTCCTGAGGTGCATTCAAAATTGGATCATTGGTTCTGTACAATTCATACTATAAAATCAGGTTATCCGTGTTCGTTTGAAAGTTTACATCTTTTTACTCTGAGTTTTGTTCATGTTTGCTCGGATTACTTGTCAGCCTCTTAAGGTAACTGGGTTTCACAAGTGGAACTCAGATATTTTTACTGGTCATCCGTCACATTTCGGAATTTGAGGCGTTCATTTTCCGAAGTTATGAAACTCGTGTACATCAAGAAATCAGCCACCTCATGTTCCACCAGTTTTGAGCGTTGTTATCTAATCCCCAATTATAAGGGCTGCTCGACATACATATTGGTCGATTTACACCTACTCGCAATTTCTGAATTGTCATCGTGCAGTATAGAAATCAGGTAGCTGGGATCATCAATAAAAAACAAAGGTATTCTCTAACAAAGACGGCAGCACAAATGCTTGATATTCAATAATTTTAACAAGATAAACATTGGGAAATAAAGTATACATAGACTGATACAAAGTGAAAGGGAGCTTAACACGGAAGCGATTATACTATATGGCATAAGTATAACTCTTTGCAACATCCATTGTGCTAGAATTGACGGTGAGCTTGGAAACATTGATCAACATTTCTAACAGTGGACCTCATAGCTTTATGCAGATTGAACATCAGTCACAATTGATCGCAGCTGTCGCATTCCTATAGACTTTCCAGTCGACCGCTTTCGAAAAGACTCACTAGATTCGGGTTTCATTCTCATTAGAGGTCGTCGATAAGGCATACCTTGCGAATCAGTTTGGAGAGGGGGCGACGAGGTGTCTTGCAGGTTTGGTCTTTTTCACTCATATGTTATTAAACCTGTTTTTAAAGATATCGTCTTCAGATAAACACAGTTTGACGATGATCTTGATGTTCGATGAGGTCGAAAAGTTTTCCTCACTCTTTTTACATTGACATGTCTTCATACTGACTCTGGTAGGATGCAGTAGTTTATTTCGGACATGAGAATAACTTACTATGAAGCAATCGGAAAGTAGCTTTTTCAGCTGTGAGCCGGGACAGCACTGGTTTTATTGAGAGGACTGTGAATGAGGTGGAATTTGGTGGAACTACTGAATGGGTACACGCGGACCCTTGACCTTTTCATGGCATTCACAACCTGAGTTACTTGCTCGAAATACATGCAAGCTGCTTTCAGTTGCATTTTCAAAAGCGAAGGCGTATGAGTGTACCTGATGTCCCGTTGACAGGCAGATAAACAGGGTCTCGAAATTGAACAAGTTCCGTATAGGTTGCTAACTTCCATAACAGTCGCATGCGGGTTTAAGCTGACCCATTTCAAATTCAATCGCTATTCACAGAAGATAATACCTGGTATTTGCATATAGTTGCCAGGTGGTTCATCGGATAATATGCACCTTCATGTGGGTCTTGAGTAAATAATCCTTGGTAATCGCACCTACGTCAAAGTAGTACGGGGATATAACATCACCCTCACGTTGACGATGGTTACCGAGTTGATACAGTCTGCTGAGATAGTTTATTGATATGCTGTTGATTTGCTCAGGTGTGTTGGGTTTTCTAAATAGCAAGTTATTGAATTCTGTGATTGTTCGGACACAAGTTGCAATCGATCCCACGTTATTCTCAATACTTTACTAATTCACCTGTTCTCTATTTCTTGTATTCTACATCGCAACCCATATTGTCAAATTGTCATGTTCAACTAATCCAGACGAAAGCCTCTTGATTGATGGACAAACTTCTTTGAGTTGTGTAGTTAAGTTTATTTCTTCTGTCTAATGCTTGCACCTGACGTCCATGTTGGTTCCTTCATAAATTACGGCGCTGTTCACTAATTTTTTGTCGCATCGATGATATTTTCTTATTGGTTATAGAGGAACTGTAGTTTCGGACTGTTCAGTGGGTATTGCCAACTTCTAGGACATTTCCCCCTTTTCCCTCGAATGAACAACTTGAGCCATGTGGAGCTCGCTCCGATCTTGTTTTCTATTAGTGTAACTGCCAAACTGATGTTAATAACCCCTCATGCTATACGCTAACCCTAATTTTTGATAGACTGTTGTATTATTTCGGATTGCGTTGGTTGCGCTGTTTGGTACTTATCTGACACCGCAGATTGTTCGCTCTGATGGTTCTGTACAGTTAGGGTTTCCAAGAAGAACCATACGAGCGGTTTGTCTCATTTATCTTGATCATTGCTGTTCCACTCAGTACCCATTTAAGTCATTGTCTACACTGCTGTCTGCAATATGTGATACCTGAATGTCGGTCACACTTGGTAGCGAGACATGGTCCATTCGACTACACGTTATCGATTGATTCGAGGTTGACGATGATAATGATGATGATTCAGCGATCCAGCGATTGATTCACGGGTTCGAGGCAAAGGCCCAAGGGTCCCAGATCCAGTCGGTTTTTCTTTTTCAGTGTCAAGCGGGCGTCTGTTGATCTGAAGAATATTCATTGAAAACAGGTTGTAACACCGCTCTGATGATGATAATAATTGCGTACGTCGGAATGGAATAAGTCAATGTCCCTAAAGTTATTATGTACTCATTAATTTCGGTGTCACATCAGTTTGAAATATCTGACTTGCTTAAACATGTCATGCCTTTCAACTGCCAAAACCATTTGTTTCTAATCCTCAACCCCACAGTATAATGTGGTGATCCATGAAGACGTTCACGTCTCATTCGAGCGTGTAAATGTTCTTGATTACTTACGTTATCTAACAATTTTGTTGGGATAAACTGGGGGTCATCCATTCGGTTGGAATATTATATACGATGGCTATTTGTGAAGGCGCTTTCTAGTTTTGAACGCTTGAGCTAAGACCAAAAAAGACTCTAATTTAAGAGTGTTGTTGATGGATATCTCCCTCTTAAGCATCAATCCAAAATCAGTAGGCGTCTAGATAGTCGCAAAAGGCGATCAGAAACTTGCAGCACCCTTTGTTAGGCTAATTCATTTTAATTCCAGAGGGCGGTATACGTGGATGTGACTCTGAGTGGAATTCATTGACTGATACAAGTAACTTTATTGGAGATCTGCTTGCCATCGACGATTTGACAGTCTGTTGTCATTGGTTAGTAGGTTCAGTTAGCCCATTTTATACAACACTACTACTTATCTATAGCACAACACACTACAGCTATTAGGAACAGGTGTTGGTTTGATGTGAAAATGTGACAAGGTGCATTCGGTACATTCTGGACAACTGAAGGTGTGAACAACTGCCTCTTGAATGAATGGTGTTCCGTAAGCCTGATTCATGCCTTTTGAAATGATGCAAACAGATGTGCTCTGATGTGATCCTTTTGCAAGTGTCACAAATGGTTGTGCTCGACGAAACGTGGTTCCCAGGGAAGCCTATGTATAGGCTGATAGGATAACAGCCACCAACATCTCCAAAGAGTGTTTATGGAAGAAAGACTGTAACCGGAAAATGTACTGTGCAGCACACACAGAGAGAATAGACAATGGTTAATAAATCTTTCGGGTCGGCTACTCCAAAGGTAAACATATCTCGAAGAAGATGCTACTGAGACCTTTGCACTGATTTCCAAAAAACTAGAATTTAAGAGAACAAATTTCCCACTGATAAACTTGAAAAAGGCCAATAATAGCGTGTAAGATGTTTTGCGCATTGACATTTCGTTCGCATCTCATCGGTTACTTTTGCGAAATTAACACACAAATTATATAGTGAGTGGGCAAGCAGCTAGGCAAAATCGATCTAGTCATGAGAGAGTCAATCAGGTGTCCAAAGTGGAATCAGTAAGATGCAACTGACGCGTACTGATTATCAAGAACATGAATAAAATTGCTGTGGGTCAAATGGGTAATAGGAGTACAAAGACAGAGAGAGAGATGGTTCGAAACAAAACAAAAATCCATACAAACTAAGTGGAATTGGTGAGATAGGGTTAGAATATCCGAACGGATCAAACAGGAGGCACCTCGGTACACGCATCAGCGAACACATACCGAAATGGCTTTTGAATTCGGGGATCAGTTGTG
>LUCH01003731.1:44014-67500 GCA_013368495.1 Paragonimus heterotremus | reverse complement strand
GTTATACCAAACGATATTATATGATTTTAGTCCGGAAGTATGCGTTTGATGCTGTGAGTTCCTGAATGCCTTACAATAAAAAACAACAGAAATACGAAGTCTCGTGTAGAAAATCTCGATTCATTTGTTCAGCCAACCCTATAAGCTGCTGCAACATGATGTGTTTACAGTTTCTGTAGTGAGTGCTACTAAAGATCATGGATCAGACCAACCGCACGAAGAAAGTTCATTTTGCACGGGGCGGTAAATTGTGGTTGCTTCGGAACGTCATTGTTAATTCGTCGTTCGGGTCGATACAACGGTCGTCGGAAGTCAGCTCGGTTCACCTAGAATGTAGAAAAGTCAATTGTTGGCATACTTCTTTCGCCAATTCGAAGGATTTTCCCAAGCTGGTGACCTGCTACTTGCAGAGTTAGCTGGCAAATGAAGCAGGTCAAATACAGTTTGTCGCATCTGAGTAATTTATGTACATAAAGAATAGGGAGACAAGGGATCGGATCGAGCGAGGCTGTTTTTGTGACAAATGAGCCATACGTAAATCCACACCAATCTTTTGTCCCGGTGAGCATCTGATGATACTGCTCGGATAGCTTCTTATCTTTGTCATGTTCGTTCATTATTGAAAATAATTAAATTATTATCACTGTGTTCTCCGTAACGATGCACACAGATCCAGTGGACATGATTTTTCGGTTATATTTTTTGTTATATCTCACATGTAATTAATCCGTTTCTGATTCCGCCTCACAAATGGTGTGAATGTGACGGATTTCTGGGTGGTTAATTTTCGCGTATGCATCCTCGGTAAATGTTCGTTATCTAAACTGTCAAGAAGTAATTACCGTATTTTGTTACAAAACCCTCTTCTAGGATAAATATACGTAACTGACTAACGCTGCGCTTCCGTTCTGGCGAGCTTGACCTTGCTACTATACTCTTCAAAGACATATGTAACTGCAACGCACTGGCTTGGTGTGACTCATTCATAAATCCCTGGGAGGGAAAACTGGCGTTCCGCTGTATTTGGAGAGATGTCCAATTGTCGTGGATTATCAGGCCGAAGTTTTGAGTATCCCAACACTTAATGGAATACCTCAACGCGAGGGGGTGGTACGTTCGCGTTGGGGACAGCGTGTGCTATCGGATGAGTCATCGTTCGACTGGAGCGGACCAACGGGCGAGACATCGCAGGCAAAATGCGATGGACAACAAGGTTGGGGACGCGATTATTCCAACACTCAGAGAAATATATCGATAAGGTCGTGGAATTCGGTTAAAACCCATAGTGTATGGATGGCGGACAACAAGAGCGACCGGATAAACCATCTCGCAACGAAGTCCAACGAATGGACGAGGAATGACAGACGAAAAATCCCCGATAGAAGGCGTCGGTCACAAACATGAACCGGGCAGAAGTATACACGACATGTGAGTGGAAACCGGGGTTGTTATTGACTGGAATTGTCAAAAACGCGAGCGCGCGCTTGGCATCGTAACTAGAGAATTGGACAATAAAACCGTGCTTTATTGATCGACTTTCCACTACACAATGATCTCTAGAAGTTTGTAAACAAACCAAACTCGAAACAACACCTGATAGGTCGGGAAGAATTGAACAGAATACCATGTCAGAATGTTGCCTCATTTGAAACAACCACTGGAACCGGGAGCCACAAACAATACTGATGAATGGTTTGAATTTTCCCATGAGACACTGGTCACTTATCAATTGGTTGTTTCAACACTTGTGTCATTTAGCACTGATTTACATTGTTGGAACGTATAGTGTTGATTTCATGATGAACGTCTTGGAAGATTCATCGAACAAGGTGCCTAATATAGAGAAACCGAACGCTTGTGATTTTAACTTTCTATTCTTCTAGTCTCTCATGATTTCATGAACAACCACTAACCCGGAAATGTAAAATATCACTGGGCTTCCTGAAATAACCTGATGGTACTGTTTCAACACGCACACATTAGAGCCTGAACGCCGTGTTTGCAGAAACAAACTGAGAGTGGTTGAAAATGAACAAAATACGCTGTGATCGACCTTCTCTGTAAGTGATAACAGAGAGAAGTCGAATGTCTCGAATTAGTGTTGTCACCTTCTCTCCCCAATTCATTCCACCTGTTACCCAAGCTATTTAATGTCTTACGTTACACTGTACATCGTTCGTTAATTTCAGTAGGAAGTGATATATATATAGAATATTCCGGATCCATCTTCACAGATAAGTGCATGTTTCTATTTGCAAATTTAATTTTGGGTCTACAGTCGTAAAGGGAGATTAACAATCTTCGATTAGTCTGGAGCCTCGACAAGAAAACATTCGTTTTCCCAAGAGTTGCTTCGAGTCCATCGTTTTTCTGTGAAAGAACCCTTGTCAGAAGTTACATATGGTAGAAAATTACTCTGTTTTTTCCTAAATAACGCTCGAGATTTTGTTAATTCATGCTGACTTTAAAGATGCAGTACTCATCTGTGTAACAAACAGTGTCGGATTCAGTTGCATCTGTTCTCTCCAAACTTGTGTTACTTTCTTTGGTGACGAAACTGGCTCAAACCGGTTCATTTAAACATCATTGTTTCACCACTGTTTAAAATGTCTTTCTATGGATAGTTGTGAGAAAATTTTGGAGCATTCTCTATATAAGTTAGAACATTTAGGCTTGAGACGCTTGGTGCCTCAGAGTTAAGGAGTAATGGTTTACTACTTTGGAGTCTCCGAAATTTAGGAAGGCAACGGTCGCCCCGATAGAAGACTGTGCCCATAATAGTTAAAGTTTATTCGTTCCTTCTTTGAGTAGTCCTTCTGTTAATAACAAATTATTTTGAAAAGGGCTTCAGAAGTTAGTAACACGCAGGCATGCTGATGTCATGGTAACTGTTTCAGTGTCGGCTAATGAACTGTTAAAGTTTTGCCGGTTGGTTTGTAGTAAACGCTAACCTCAAACTGTAAGTTTATGTTACCAACACCCTGTTCCCCCGCAAGTGTTTTCATTTTACTGTTTTCTTGTAAGTTTTAACAACTTCACCTTTCAAGTGCAATCTGGTTCTTCCAGATAGTACCCAGAATATAACGACATTTGCCGTAAGCTTAGTCAATGCACTTCAACGACACTGAATGTTGTTTGATTGTTGCGGATCATAGTTATGGAAAGCAGCAAAGCCGCGAAACTACTCGCAATATTGAGCACAGCAATTGCATTCGCCGTACAGTCCCGGTTGTACTCTCTCGGTATTGCATGCGTTTACTCCGTTCTCTCTATTAGTCTGCAGCAGCAGGTGGCAGCGCTCGTGTTCGTCAAGCAAAATATCGACTCACTTCATAGCACTGAAGGAGTTACGCTAAAGCTTTGAGTGCGACGTACGCGCCCCTAACATGTGTTTGGTTGTATCCATTTAACTTCAGCTCGTCAGACGGACTCTGTCGCCTCCCAAACTAGTGCAGCGCCCCATAATGTACCATCTAGTGGATTACCACAAAGAAACACATGGCTGCCGCGAATTTACACGTAAACCACTCAGACATCCAAAGAGAACAGCATATGTGGTCTGCTTGAGAGATATATCCGAGTTAGGAAGGTTTCACTGATGATCATAGTACAGTTCTATAGAAGAAACTGGGACTGGTCTTGACTGTCGAGCCGGTGGGGGGATCGCTCTTTGGGGCGGCTCTGTGGAAGAGGTATGTACCGGTGAAGAGCCGTCGAAATGTGATTGACCTTATTCATGTTTGCTATTACTGCACAGTTTGTTCGGTAGTGTCACGTATATAAGCAAGCTACTTCTGGGTTACCAACCCCAGGAAATAGCTGAGAGCTGACGATAACTAAACACACCAGTGAGTCACTACAACACCACCGATAGCCTGATCCACAAGTTACTTTCAATGACACGCTATTATTTTGTTAGTCTATGTTACTACTACGGCACAAATAAAGTAGTGAAATTAAATACAAAATATTTACAATCTGAATTACAGCCATTATCGATTCCACGGACGTAGCCAACAAGCCAACAACACGGACGGCGCAAAATGCTATTTATTCAGGAAGCCAATAAATGGGTAATGTGCCGCAACATGACAGTAAATAAATCCACCCATGTGCTTACGGGACTCGTTCCAGAGTGTCACGGTTACTTGGATGCCGAAGCACTGTTCATGTATGTACCGAGAGCCATTTCACGCCATGTTACATCCAGTGTCAACATCCATGTTCCTGCCTCGCTACTGAAGAGTGGTGATGTAAGTAGTATAGCGCGATCGCTCGTCCTCACTACATTAATGTTTCCGAAACAAGAAAACTCCATACTTCATCCTCGCTTCTGACAGAACCCAACAATTACACTTAAACCCTAGGTGACTGTTTATGTAAGGCTCGTTTTTAAATATGTTACTAATTATCTCAACGTTGCGCAGAACCGTTACTTTTTATCTGAACGTGGTATAATGAAATCGTCCTCGAAACAGTATGTCTCCAATAATTCGCTGAACAAAACAGTGTTCGCACGTGGACGACAATTACTGAAACATAATTGGTTAATTAAAGCAAGGGAACGCGTAGTTTTCTTTTCCCACAAAGTACCGCACAAAGCATTATAATAACGACCACAATACTTTTCTGAAAAACAGCTTCCTGAGATTTCAGCTAGCCACTTGACTGAAACACAACAAGTTAGAGAGATGATACAGAACATTTAGAATTTTATTTCTGCCCGAGGCCTCAATAAGAGAAGACTAAATATCTTATGATTCATTCTTTGATCTGCGAAAGCTCCAAAAATCAGTCGCACCTATCTTCGAAGGTGAGTGGAGAGAAGATTCAACAAACTATTGACCAATAGCGTTGCATTCAGTGGTCTCTAAAGTAATGAACAGCATATTAGATGACTCTCCATGTTAAAAGTGAAGACCTGCAACTGATCACCAAGGAGCGATATGGTTTTTGTAAGGAGTATTTATGCATCACCAATTTGGTGATTGTCTGTTATGTTTGGACGAAGGTTGTAGACGCAGGATTGGTAGTAGACACGGTTTGTCTTGACTTTTCTAGGGCCTTTCGTAGGGTTGATCACTTCTTCTTGCTGAAGAAACTGAATATGTATGGTCTTGACGAGTGCTTACTCACCCGGCTAGAAGGTTGACTGACTAAAGGTAAGTTCAACGTCGTGTTGAATGGACAACTGTCAGAATAGTCACTGGCCGACAGCGACGTTTCCAAAGTGTCAATCTTAAGACCCCTCTTCTCCGATCTTAAACTACTCTGTATAATCAAATCACCGATGTTGCTGTACTCCCGTTGACAAAACTCCGGCGAGTTCTAAGTTGCCATCAAGATGTGATAACCTTACAGAACGATTTGGACTACCTAAACCAGTTGTCCATAGCAAAACGTTCGTCGTTCAGTGCTGACCATTGTAAAGTCATGCAAGTTTGTCATCAAAATTGTGCTGACCATCACCTTGGCGACACAACGCTGATCGTGTCATGATGCGAAAGAGACCTAGAGACTATAGTGGCAGACAGTTTGAGTTCGTCCGCAAATTGTGTCGCTACGGCTAAAAACGCGTGAGCAACATTGAACCCTTTAAGAGGAATTTGTGGAATCTTCCATCCTGAAGTGTTCCCCACTATGTTAGCCTCAGTGATCCGCCCACACCTGAAAACGAACAGACGGGTCTGCCGTCCTTACTATAGAACATATTTGGCATTCAATGAAAGTGTCCAGAGTGGGGCGAGTGGAAGAACTATGGGGTTTACGAAGACGTTCTACTGGAAAAAATTGTCAGAATCGAACCAGTTTGCAATAAATTAAAGACATTCAACTGAGGATCTAACTCTTACCTGGACCATATTCCACACCCCGGGTCATCCATTTATATGTCTCCCCGCATTAATAAGAATGAACTTCTAGGAGATCATTCGCTGAAATTGAATAATGTAACAGTCAGATTACTCTGCAGACAGAACTATTTCAAAGTTAGAATCTGTTCATAATGGAACGCATTGTCCAACTCTGTGGTTACAGTTGAATAGGTTGAAAGTTATAGAATGTCACTGTATGGGAACATACGTGAGAAACAAGCGGCAATACAAGTTTCCTAACCTGTATTCTAGCACAGTCTCACAGGTTGCTGACTGCCCATGTCTGAATGAATACTGTTTCAGTGTTTATCTCTGAACTGATTGCAAGCAGTATCTTAATTGAATTTATCTTTTATTCAGTTCCATTAACTTTTTCTTTACTCCTATAAACTGTCCAACATAATTTTTTACTGATCAGCACATGAACAGGAACGCACAGGCAAAGATATTTCTCCCTTCTGTAACAAATTCTGAATCTATGAACGCACTGAAAAATGAGTGACCGTTTAACAGAAGCGGAGTGACAGATCCAGGTGTAGTAAGATACGAACCAGAAATGAGCCTCATTTCTAAGGACATGATTTACGTAAGGGTAATAATCACGACGTACAAGACAGGTTTACCAACCAATCAGTACGACAATTTTACCTTTACTTGGGAAATTATACCTTCTGGAAGCCAGTTAACACGATAAGTAGTTGGTGAACTCCAGTCGCGTTAGAATCAGGTGCACACCGTAACACGGTAGATCCTGCTCGTCTATGTCTTACATTAGCATTTGACAGGAAATGAATACTGTCGTCAGCAGTAATGTAACTAATCTTACTAATATGAAATGCAGGAAGTGGGGAAAGTGGTTGACCTCTAGGAAACAGTGTCTCAAATAATGTATTTGTATTCTGAACAAACAGACTACTTGGTGGTCAGAGTTTGTCTATACATGCTTGAAATTATGACTGAAGCTCTACAATACATCTTTTAACTCTCTCTGCTTCCACGGCATTTGCAGTTCATCGTCTCTCGCCTGCAATATTTAAACTGTTTGCTGGTAAGTTTTGCTTTTAGCCAGACAGTCGTTTTCGATCAACTTAAAGGGTGTCCGCCATCGTTTTCTTCCATTTCTAAGACACAACATTTACTGATCGTTCTGGGAAACATTGAACTATGTGGTAAATGTCAGTTTAGCAGACTGGCATCGATTGTGTTGGTTAGCTTGTACATTATGCAGAAAACAAGGTACGAATTAATAGAGGAGTAAAGATAGGCTGTAATATTAATTTAATGACAAACCTAAGATGTCCTTATACTTCTCCTGGCCTCTCAGAACAATATACTCAGTGATAGGTACTCAACAATTCCAATAATTTCAAGCTGAACATCACTCACATTTGATCGCAGCCTTCGCAGTCCTAATCGCGGGGTTATCGACTGCAATTAACACGACAGTTACTGTCTCCTATCGAGACAATGGGCCAACTTGATCATCACTCACTAGCAAGAGTGGTTGAGCGTTCACGTATGATAATTCGGTTGTGATTAATATGAGGTCAGGGGCACAGTTGTCAACATGGTGATCTCATGAAAGCGTGACCGGAGTTCCAGTGTCGGCCGTGGCACAGAAATGTAGTGCTGACGAGCAGTAACATGAGCGAAACTTGATTCTAGTGCTTTTTTTCGAAAGAAGCTGACTGGATAGTCTATCTGAATGCGAGAGCTATGACCAACTGTGAGTGTCGTTCAACTCGGAGCTAACCAAATTCTTGACTATTCAGCAGTAATTCCAATGATACTGATTCGGGCGGCCATGTAAATTAGATTGGCCATCTTTCATGATTGAAAAAAGTCAGACGAAGATAACTAAGTGTTTGGAATTTACACGATGCTGTTGCCAGAAAGTACAGTGAAACTGTCCGCCCACCACGAGTGCAAACAAATCAAATGCTCACATTATCCACTCGAAAGTATTCAACCCGAAGTAGCCTATATTAACTTCGCACAATGAGGAGAAGTCATTGAGATTTCAGCTCACTAAAACGGTCCGGTACAAATAAAGGTGACAGCATGTCAATCAACATCAAGCAAGACAGTTTTAGCGAATAATCAATCCTGTACGTAGGGCCAAGTTGTAAAATTCATTATGGTTGTTCATTGCACACAGCAGAAGACAAAATAGAGTCAGATTTAGGATCGACTTTCTGAAAACAAAACAAATATATTTCAACAAATGAAATATTCACTATCACAATAAATATAGAACTTTAAACATTTCAAACAAATTTTAGCAAATTCCACAGGAATGAATAGGAGGCTCTAAATCAAACGACTTCGTAAGCATTACTACAGCGACTTGGAGACATACCTGGTCCACATATCGTACACTATGTAAAATACTTCCTTTATTATGAGTGCACAATACACATAGGACAGTGGAGATGCTACCCGTTTGACGTGCATGATCGCTTTTTAATGTTTGTGGGTTTGTTGCCCCATACGCACCAGTGAGACCAGAGACACATCCGGGTTGCTCGCTCGCTTGACGGTCAGCTAATTCTGATTGTAAATGAGCGCTTCACGGCCCAGTTAGAAGTTTCGCTGTTCTTTCGTACTTTTGTTTAGCGTCTGATCCTTTTAGGTGCACCTAAGAATTGTCAGTGCAGTGTACATACGCACTAAGTCAAGACTAACTGACAAAAATCGAGCAAGTCGGATTGCTAAGCCTATTGTAACGGAACGTTCTTGTCAGACCGACCAAGAAATTCGTGTAGTTCAGGTCGACTCACCTACGTGTTGTAAACACTAGCACTTGAACTCACCGAGTTCACCTAATTCCAGTACTTTTGCGGTGGACTTATTATCGCGTCTTTCGTTCTCCCGTACGAAACTCCTTTAGATGAGTTGCTATTCGTCTGTCCGAACTAACGGCTCACTGGTAACAAATGATGGTTGGGTGTATATGCAAGTTCTTATGCAAGGGTTATCTCGATCCCGGAGCTGACATCGACCAGTTCCGTTAAGAGACGATGGTGTCTTTTCTGTGTATTCCAAGTACATAACCTCCTCCAGACTCCTATCGTCTTTTATACTGTTGGCGCGAACGTGCCCGTCGACCTTAACGAGCGACAATGTGTGACCATCGCGCTTATAGTTATTTGGACTAATGCTGCATAGGCACCCTCACCACGGTTTTAGTGTCACGATTAACGGAAGATAATGTGTGTTTGCCGTTTGAAGAAGTTAAAATTTTTACGTAAACAGGCCATGGTTGTGCATAAAAATGGACCGCTCCTCGCGTCTGGGAAGTTTCCCATGATTATATTCATACTTCTTACGGCTATTGTCAACATACTAACGGGTACCTATCGCAAGTGCTTCGGAGTTTCGCGTGAGTGTACATCAACTTGTTGTATTATGCACTGCTCCAAGGTTTCCAACGTATTTTCTTGTTCATTACAGGTGTGCTATCGGTCAAGCATAACATTGTAATGAAATAGCCAACTTCAATGTCAATTTAGATGAAGTTGCTACATTCCTAGCTAACTGACTGAATTCACCAGTGGAGGTTTCCAAAATCATTCGCCTCTACCTAGGTCTCGGTAGGTCACGTGACTGTTACAAGCACCGAGAACACTCTCGTTGGAGTGACAGGATGTACGAGACAGCAGGAACACAGAAGGCATAACGAATGTTATTTCGATTGACAGACCGCTGGAAGATGGGTGGTCGAACTAAACCGGCCGACAGCATGGATTTGGAGAAAGCAGTCACTTAGGATATTTGTTTGTAAGCAATACAAAATTGGGGGGAGCTAAATCTTGGGCAGGAAATAACGTATACCTATCACAACTGCCATTTTAAATTCCCCATGAAATATGTGTTGTGAGGGTTTACCACTGTGGTACATGCACCACTGTAACTGTGACACTTTGGCTTGTTAAGAACACGGCACTTCTCGTTTTTCTTCAGCGTGTTACTTCGACCACACTTTTGCAAGCCGTGACCAAAATAGCTATTTTGACGATAACTTTCATTAATTAATCGACTAAAGTCGATGAGGCCAGTTCTATCTCGGAGGTTGAGTATTTCTCAGATTCCAATGACGACTCGTTGACCATTCAGCAATTCGCTCACATATGTCGTTATCACCCACTTAAATCGCAGGAAATAAGTAAACTTTCAGTTATTCGACCCATGATGTACACTCAGTTCAGGTCCACAAAATGTTACACTTGTGAAAAAGTGCCTCACAATTCTGCGTCTCAGGTACAAGCAGTGAGATGACGTCTTAACCATCTGGCGTCGGCATAGAGGTCCGTATCACGCCAGTAGTCAGCGACCACGTCAGATATCCCTCTCGTCCAATCAACTGTCGTGATACCTACCTTCGTCGTGATGTGTTCGTTAGAAAGACATGATGCAGCTGCTTTGGGTCACCCCACAGCAGTCTCTGATCAGTGTCTGCCTTTGCCTTCCACAAAAGTCTGTGAAACGTATCCGAACCTTCAACAGGTTGCTAAGTACTCACAGCAAAATTACAGCCTTACATTATTTAGATTCATCGTAGAAGTTCAGTCAAATGATGCAATCTCCATCCCCGTAATACGGGAGTGTTTTACTGATTTGGAAAATTGAGTGTGTTCTACATAATCATCTCAGTATTTCGAAGCTCCAGCAGTTCTTTACTTACAATACAGTCTCTATAACCGACCGAGGATCAGGTCTTGCAGTTAACTGTAATCATGAATCTGACCGTTTGATTTTATTCCTGGCATTTGCAAAAGGCTGTATTGTTTACTCTGTTTGGTTAAACGTGATGCCGCCCAAAATAACTACAAGACCCAACTACCAGAGATCCCTCTGCTAACCTTAGATCAAGAGCATGAATCCACACCAATATGCACAGGAAAACAATTCACTGACTTGCTGCCAACTGACTATGATGTTAAGCTGCTTGGTGGAGTTCTTTAAATGTTTCTGTGTTGCACGCATGGCGTTCACAGGAGTACTTGTGACATTGAGTAATGTAGTGTGCATTCGACTGTCTGAGTAACGTGAAAGGGAGTCAGTCACACAAGGACCATCAAAGCAAACTAGATCTTGAACTATTAAACTAGTTGTAAAATATTAAAAAGTATTGGACAATACGGACTTCTTTAACGTTTACTTACTGCGGGGTTGCATGAGACAACAACAATTGACAGCACGACAGTTTAGCTATCAAAGTAATCGCAACACTGAAATCGTCTCACTGAAACGAACTGCATACAACCGTATAATACTTGACTGAACCAGACAAATTGATTAGGCAAAACGCATAACACCACACAGCATGTGTGTGGATGAATGACTGATACAAGAGAAGTAAAGGTACTGGCAGCAAAATGAAAGCAACTTTTCCTACAGAACCAGTAAACCCTTGCCAACTACCTTGGGATTGGATTTCCTCTGTGTGGTTTATTTGAGATGTCCACAAATAAACTACATGTTACCTTAACTGTCATTCTTGTCGACCCACCGATCAACGGAAACATCTTTTAGGCTTGGACTTCTCTTGACAACAATTCTGGCTGCACCCTTATTGTTGAGGCAGTAGTCGCTAAACGTGAATTGTAGGGGGTGTCAGTTACAACTCAATCAACAGAGCCGCTAAGCTTAAATTGGTCATGTCTCAACTCATCATCGGTGCCATTTATTTTGAGACAGTTTTTCACGCTGCGCACAAGTGGTCTATAACCGTCGCTTGCATTATATCTGTCCCATCTGAGCAGTCAGTAATAGTTAACGTGATCGCACCTATGGAATATATCTTGTAGTCCAAACAGGAACCCCGATATCGGCGTTCGATACAATGCCATTTCCCAAAAGCTAAATGGATAATTGCACAAGAAAAGGGAAGGTCTCACAAACCACATGCGAACAAGTGAATCCTTCCTTTGATGTAGTTCTACCGAGTTAGTGGATCAATCAACACACGGCTATAGTTGATGTTTGTATTTCTGATTTCCAAGCGCATCTCCGTAATTAAAACTGTCAGCGCAACGTCGATTCGGGCCCCGGAAGTTAGAAGTAACTGGTTGCGAACATCAGGTTACTGGGACGATGGAGACTTGGAGGTGCTTAATTATCAGTCATTATGCACCAGTCCTCCGCTGGTGCATTACTTCCTCATTGCCACTGAACAACTACTTCATCTCACGAAAGCACGTACATATGAAAGTGAAGTGCGGCGGTATTCCCATGTTAGAGCCAAATTCCGGAGTAGCCTAGACATGAGAATATAACCGACAGTTACAACTGGTATTCGCGTTACCACTCCTTGTTTCAGTCAGTTGATCCATGACGATTGCAAATTACTTTTGACTGCGCCGTAACCCGCATAGGCGAATCCCGCACAATACCGGCCGGTTGGACACAAAGACCCTACTCACACAACTCTTGGACTTATTCTTCAGATTTACATTGGATATGTGGTGAAACTGCCAGTGGTTCAGTGCAAACCAATTGTGGTGATGCTTAAGCGTAAGCGTCCTTTGGCCTCGGTCACTGTGACATTAATCCGGATCGCCAACTGTAACCGAATCCCTAAATGATTGGGTTTTGTCAGAAACAGATCCAATGAATTATTTAGTAGATGCTTTGTTCAAGACCGGGTCGTGCTTGTGGTAAGAGTTATAGCGGTGATTCACCAAATTCGTGCACTAGGAGTAGAATGCGTAGCTATCGGATTGTTTTATCAATAAAAATGGGATGTAAATCCATCAAACGGAATATCGTACACATGTTTACTAGTTCTTAATCTTACATTATGATGTTGTTGTTTCACAGCTAGTGAAAAGGATTTTAAGTAGACTGATGTACAGCGAGCACGACGAACTTTGATGACTTTCTTTCCTCGCCTAGTCGGCTAAGGGCTGCAAAGCTTGGAGGTGGGTTCAACTTCATTAAAGAAGACAAACAACGACGATGACTCATAACCCATAAATAAACAGCATTTTTTAGGCCAAGCACCAACTCAGGTGACCGTGACCCTGTGGTCTACTGCATAAGTGTTTGGACTACAATCTACCTCTTATTCCTAAATAGTGGGTTCGATTATCTCGCATGTGTGGTGCTGATGTGACTCAACTAGATCGAAATCGTTGTCCACCACTTCACTGGTGATCACTGGGACCAACTGTTTGCATTGATCAATAGAAATAATTGTACCAGTTTCATGTATACTCACGGTAGTCCACGAGCATGCCACCTCGATTTGTCACAGTATCCTATTGTTTGTACACATCTTTTGAAGTTCTGACATATTCATACCGTCAGTTAACAGATCTGAGTTTTGTAAGTCAAAGTTATGTTTACCCAAGCGATTGGCCGATGCACGCTATCAATATAATACTTGAGAAACACTTAATGAAGGTTGGCAAAAGCAACAGTGTCCCTGAAGTTGCGGAGTTCTGGCAGTTCATGTCAAACGATATAATTGAGGGCAATGTAAATTAAAAGTATTACATCACGTGTTGTACACATTCCATAAGTGGCATCAATTATATGACAGTACTTGCAGGCAACTATTGATCAATCACCTGGCAGCCTCATGTCACCAAGCAATAAAGATGTGTAGCACCAAGGATAAACCGCCATCTCTGAACCCACAAGAATTTACACTTAGTAAGCAAGACAACTGAAGGGCTGCTGGTTCAGCCTTCTTACTCCAGCTTTCGGTTGCATGTTCATTAATTGCCGCTGAACTCCAGTCAACCAAAAGTAAAATGATTTAAAACAGGTCAATGCATATTGATGTCGTCAGGAGTCAGGTTAGAGGACAGTCTTAGCTAGGAGGGTTGCAGCTGTGGGGATGTGACATCTGTATGCCACAAAGGAAAGAGGTATGAAAGCGTAGTGGTGTACACCTTACACGGTTTGGCGATTCGGGTTTGTAGTTAAACAGGAAGAGCAAAACATCCCTGGCAGGCTGAGACTGAGAGAATATTAACCGGTAGTGTGCGCCGCGCTGAACATTGAGTGGAAACACCTCGAAAGTACGCTTGACTTTTCACTATCAGTTTATGTTCACGTTTTAGCCAGAGGTCTTTCGTTTACTGAAATATTCCGTTTATCTCAACGGCTCATTGTTAAACAGTCTATAGGATTTGATGGATATCCATCCGATTTATTGGTGAACGGTTTGAAATTTTGTCCCACCTCTCTTATGTAAGCATATGTTATGATGTAATTAGATTTTTGCATACTAAAATGCTACTTGTTAGCAGCTGAGAATTGCAAATGCTTTGATTTACTCGTTAGGTAATGACATCTCGATCAAGCTGAGGTTATGTTATGTTCAGTAGACTGCTGTTGGGCAAACGTTACTCAACAGTATATTAGTTTCGGTCAGTAAAACTGCCCCAATTAGGTTAATGAATGCAGGAACACCAACAGGATGAAGCTAATAGGTATGAATATAATACGTTGATAACCGAAATCTGTGGCATATGATGGATAGTTTTATTTCAATGGAAAATATGTAAAGTTATCATGACACTGTACTTCATTCGGTTCATACTGAACTGGTCTCAGGTTAGATTCTCTAACCGTAAGGTCATGAACGTCGGTCTTTCGTTGAACACAGAACATTTATTGGTCTCATCCATAAACCAACCCCGAAAAGGTTCTCCTAAAAATGCTAGTTTGTCTCTGATGTGAGCCCCGATTACAGTAAACGCTAAAATAACGCTTAGGATGCTGACTCCGTTTTTTGAGAGCTATGATTAAAGTGTTTCCCTTCAGCATCCAACTCATTTCTTCATTTCCCCACAGAGTGACTACTCAATATTGTTAGTAACATCTTATGAAAAATATCAAGCCTAATGACTGAATGTGGTATGTCGTTACAAAACGTTTTGTAACACATCGTTCCGTCTTATTCAGTGATATTGTCTAAGCCCAATTGCTGATATATCAAAGGTTATTTCATCTTCTTCGGCTCATGTCTACTTTTTATTGGTAACGCTATCTTGGAAATCATTTACAGAAGCTGTAGTACCTGGCGAGTCATCTTAGTCACAAACAAAGTTCATCTGGTATTACGGTATGTATGTAATATTGCACGTATTGCAGTGTACTCATAGTGCACCTTCGTCGAACAGGCAGTGAACACGTTAGGCTCAGGTAGGTCATATCAATACATATATTCTATTTTTGTTAATAAATGCGTCGACCGGGACTATGGTCGTTTGGCCACTAATCTGCTCTCCTTTTCAGAAACTTAGGTGTCTGCGGTCTTCTACCCACTCTTCTCTTCATCTTTGTTGGTGGATTGTATGATGAGTGATTTGCCTTTCCCTTCTGTAGTCCAGTTTGAATTTTGTTCTTCATTCTAATTTTCTCTGGAAAGCAGTTAAGTACACTCGTATACTGAAATGCTTCTTGTATTACACTTTGCATATCTTTCTTCTTAGTATAGATTTGCCTTGTTCATTTTCCGAGAGATAATGGTCTCCTTTTTCCCCTAGCCATTCAGTCGACTAACCAGCATTAGCCGGCTGGACACAAAGGCCTCACTCACACACCTACTGGTCTTGTTCTTTCGGGTTTAATCCGGATACGTGGTGTGTGCGTGGAACCGCAATTGGTGCACCGCAAACCACTTGGGGGTAATGATTTGAAGCGCAAGCGTCCTTTGGCTTCGGTCACTGTGACGGGCTAATCCGTTTCGGGTGCCGCTAACCGTAATATTGTACCCTGCGCTTAAATCTATCGTCAGCTCATCACCAGTAAATAACTTCAATGAAAGACAAGAAGTGTGACCATCTGGACATCTTCCACTATACTCGCAAGTTTGAATGTTTAAAATTTATTGTCTATTGAATTACATTTGTTTCCTACATGAGTATCTATATCCGACTTTTACTTCTCTTCCTTCATTTGATTTGCACATTGCAATATCTCTAAAACGAACCTCCCTGTGCGTTATTTCTTTCACTATTCTACGCATTTTTGTTAGATTTCCGTATCTAATGATTGTATACTTCTTCTAACCTGTAAAAGTGAATACCTCCAATCAAATCTGTAAATTTAAACAATAATCTTATCGTTTTGTATGCAAACAACTGTTCAGTTACTTCAGCGTTATTCCCATTTGTATCCCATCGTATCGCAGTTGTTCAAACAGTGTAACATACGATAACCTAAATAATTGACGATTTCTGCATGCACGGAACAATGTCGTGTTGCCAACACTGAAGCCAATGGTCTAAAAAGTTTTCATTCAAAATATTACGTGATATCGAAAGACAAATCTAACTCCAAGGATACTGAGAAGAAACGCTTACCAAGCAAGCTTGTATTCCGTGCTTCATCAACAGACTTAATACAACACATTTGTATGAATTCGCCGGGGATGGTTCAGAAGTGGGGGTAATGGATGGTACTCATTATTGCAAAGTTAGTAAAACATATATAGTCTGAGGGAAGTGTCTCATCACTACAATCGTCTAAGCAGAGATATTTCAACCGAATGCTTTACTTTTCTGTAAGAAAAAACAGCAAAATGAGACGGAATTTTCTTTTTTTTTAAACACCATTGTTTTATTCGAACCCACTGACGGATGAATTGGCAAATATGAACTTCACACAAGGAAGTCTGTTAATTAACTAATTGTCCTGTGGATATCAGAAAAGATAACAACTGTCCACCTGAACCACTTTGGTCATGAGACATCTATTGGCGAACCAATGGTTGTGACATCTCTCCTGTAGGTCCACTCCACAAATTATTTTCTCATATCCAAATCGTGTAAAGTGTTGCTGAAATAGAAGATGATAACCATGGATAAAAATGCACAAACTGAAGGGCACACTGATATTATCTCATTTAATGTGAGATAGAAACGACGATGTCATTTCTGACCGCCAATTAATAACATTCTTCATTGTCATACGACTTGAGTGATTATCATTTATTTATTCACCTCTCAACAGTGTTGCAACTACTAAAAACTGTTATCAATCTGACAATTAAACATATGTTATGTGCAAATCTGGACATTTGCAATTAAAGTTGTCTTGAGATCTTGCTCCAGTTTGTTCAACAGGATACTGTTTTTTAAGTCTGAGTTGTTTGCACACTACAGTAGCCGGCTTCTGCGTAGTTGATGCAGATCACTTTGTCTAAAGAGTTTGATAGTTTCCAGTCAAAAAATCTAGAATAGTTTATGCGTTGCACTTTATTACTTGGTAGAAGGTTGTAGATGACACGGACTAAACTGCGGTGAGATTTACGAACAGCTACTGAATTTGCTCAAACTTTTGAGCAGGTTGACTTCTAGACGAATCACAACGATCCAGCTCTGTCCTCACTGATGTTCGGTGATACAGTATAATCTGTCCGGGAGTTAACTTCCGGCATTACTGTTTGTGAAATTCTACAGTTTTAGAATTTAATCCATAACAATCCCCATCTTTTCCCAGCTTGCACTGGACTCTAGTCATGGGGAAAACTAATCAACAAACTTTATACGTCAGTATAGATCACTTATGTACAAATACAGCCATTTGTAAAATGAATATCAAAAGAACAACCGCACTGGAAAAGTTAGAAGACAGACGAGCATAGCCTCCAATTCCGTCAGACATCTCAATGTACCTTCAAGGAGTGTAGGGTAGGACCAGAGCTTTGTTGAATTATACTTCCGTCCTCATACAATATACACAGTGGAGCGAAATACGGTGGCTTCAATATGGCTATCCTCTGTCTGTTGAATGATTACCCAGGGTTTCACGTAGAATGAGCTATTCCTAACTAACGTCGTCATTCTAACCTTATTCCAAACATTTTTTCTAAACTTTTTCCATCTGATCTTTATTTGGACCAATGTCGTGTTTTTAGACTATTATAAGACAGCGTCAAGCAAGAGAGTGAGAATTATCACAGAGCATTATGTGACATGTTACACGTTGGGTTGTTTCTAAACTCTCTTTTTGTCGAGCAGTTTGTCACATGTTAACCCCATGTCATCGCTAACGTAATTATCGGAGTTCCGAATTTACGCGTGATCATCATGTCTATAATTGATTGATTTTATTTGTGTTACTGGGCTTAATGTGAGGGTGGATATGTGTACATATGGGATCACTCAGTTGGATGATCGTACTTATGTTAATTAGCTCTCGGTTGCGCAAATTGTTTTCTTCTCCGTTGAGATAATTTGTCAAAGGGACACAACAGCTGAACCACATCATTCCAATCCGAACTCTTTGTAAGCCATCTGATCAAAAACCTTCTCAACTTACGTGTCCATCTTGCAATTGTGAATGCCATAAAAGTCGTAAGGTAGGCTACAACCATGTCATCTGCCACAGTTCGAACATGTGTTTAGCCTGGACTTCCTGAGGAGAGTAAATTCTTCTACGTGACTTCCAATCCATTGTTCTCACTGCAACAAAGTCATTTACTGTAAACGGTGGTCTCAAATATTCCTTCATCACTGACACTAGTAGTGTTCGGTCTTTTCTTTTAGTTGGTTGCATGAAGCAGCCGAAACCTTCCGCTGTCTTGAAGCCTGCTGACATTTATGTTTAGGATAGTGCTGGATATGCTTTACTTATTCGTGGTAACTATGAGCTTTCACTCATAGATACACAGTCCGTCACACATACATGCCCATTTTTTGTCATTAATTCTGACTCGTCTGAAGCGTATGAAGATTTTGATGTTTTCTTTTGCATTAACCGTCAAAACTTCGGAGACAAAAAGATTATGTTTTTAAGACCGTTTCGAATGTGCATTCAGTTACTGAAGAAGCATCTGCAAACTACCCGGCGCAGACAAGAACCCCTGATGATCACTACAACAACCCGGCCTTTCATTCAATTTGCGGCCTGTGTGGTGATTATAATTCGTATGTAAACATTGCGTTATTAATGTCTATCTGTATGAATAATTACGCTACACATAACATGGGGTACATTAAAATTTGGTTGACAGACTAGCTGTTTTACTGCCACGGCTTATAAACTAGCTCCCTGTTTTGGCTAAGTACATTTGCAATTACCATTGCTTATTTGAAACTACTAAGCCAACTGGCATTCTAAACAAGATAACGAAGCAAGTGAAAAAGCGCGTTTCTCTATGAATAGCGTCTTTACTCTTGTCCGACAGGACTTGCTTTCTAGCCTGTCACGAATTATAAGTATGAACAGGCTGACGGAGGTCACATTCAGGGGTATCATTTCAGATGTAACCCTTCCTGGTTTAGCCATGTGGCCCTCTCAAACAAAATTAGGTAGCACGATAGCATCCGACGAAAGAATCTTTACAGGATTGCACTCACTGCTGAGGAAGGTTCTGTAACCCGGATTAAAACCTTCAGCTCCCTCCATGATCTCTTCAGAGGGTCCTCAAATTTTTATACCCGATCTTGCATTAGTTCTACGGTATATTAGTGTCCTTGCAGACGATCGATTAAGCAACACGACTGTATACATTAATGGTTTAAAAATTTGAGATACTAGTGACCTCACTGTGTAACAGATTGACTTCAACGGTTTCCAGCGCCCGTCAAACGATTGGAGTTTTATTCATAAATGAAAATACTTAGGTACACATGATAAGCGGAGATTCTGGAGGTGCCTTTTTAACTCAGTGGACTGCACTCGAAACTTGACTAAATTTATAGGGAGATCACCTACGATGTCCCAAAAATCCCACATCAGATGTGCCTTAGTAATGCTACTGTACCTTTTACGTTAACTTTTGAATGTAAATTTATTACAAACCACCAACATCAGATGTAAAGCACTGGCCTATGTAACTCAGCTTCACTCGTGGTTGTATAATGAATTCATGTCATCTTCGGCGTTGCCTGCTACATTCTCTAAGACATACAATGTTTAACCATTACCTTTGGGAAAGACACCCGACGAGTCCAACGCCTGTCTAGATTCTCAAGATCTACGGGAGTTCTCGTAGATATTCATTTTCTCTGGTGACTGGCGTACGGTTGTGTTAAAAGTTCTCATGTTTGCCTCCCCAAAGCTTTAATCTATTTGCGTTAAAGTCCGTTTGTTTCTATACCGAGTAAACCATTAAATAAATCCCAGTTGTATTCTCATTATAACTTCCGAACCGCGTTAGCGTTAGGACAGGTAATACTGGACGTGCGAATCGCGTTACGGGGAACTGGCGTCAATCGCTTAAAGATTCGGGCAGCTGGATATCACCTAATCTATCGTCTAATCTACAAAATGTGGATTCGCAATTTTCGAGATGCACCCTCGACAGTTCAGATACAAGAATGTCTTATCCAATTCACGGGTTTTATGTAAGATTGCTCCGTTGGTAAGCCAATAAACTCGTAGATCAGAGCTTGGAAATAGACAACGGTTAGGTTCTGCTTGAAGCTACCAAACTGCTCAAGAGCCGGGAATACATCTTAATCAGGTCTCGGCTAAACATTTGTAGAGTTTTCATTATTTTTATTTCATTTTGCTAACATCGCGTAACTTCTGCATCGAACCACATTGTACATTTTTGTTTGACTTGAGTAAACAACAACAACACAACGCAATTTCGAATAAACTCTGCTACACGCGCTTACTGGTTCTTCCTACAACGCCGGTGGTTGCTATCCAGTTTAAAACATCCTATTTGTTGGATTAACTTTCAGCTCGGTTACTTCGCATCCTCAGCTACGCTTGGAACAATCCGAACACATTCCAGCATCATTGGACGCCTCACGAACATTGTCAATCTTTGTTGAGTTCAGTCCTTGACTTCACTCGTTATTTTTGTATCGAGAATTATTGTAGTCTACACATCTGTTCCACTACAAATTGGTGAACCCCGACGTGACAGTTTCTTTTATGTACCTCATTTTTGATATTTTATTATTTTGACATGTCTCAATGCTGTGTTGAAGGTGACAATGATTTCATAGAGGCATCCATTAATATTCGACTTCTCAGTTTTTGTACTTCTAATCCCCGATTGTGGTTTGGTCAGGTCGAAGCTATATTCAGAACTCACAGAGTTAAGTCACAACCAATGATGTATTCATACGTAGTTCAGTCTATCCCAACTGAGATTGCTGAGGAAGTGTGTGATCGTAGTAATGAACTACCTTCTGAATGCCCATACGACACCTTAAAAGAAGCCTTGATAAATAGGATTGGACTGTCGGAGCAGAAGAAGTTAGACCGGCTGTTTTCCAATATTGAACTGGGTGATCGTAAACCGTCGCTACTACTCAGGCGCATGAAACAGCTGCTTGGACCCTGAAAAATGGACGATTCTATTTTTCGACAACACTGGATGAAACGCCTGCCCCCGTCTACCCGCGAAATACTGGCATCGTTTAATTCCACCGTCCCCATTATGGAATTAGTTGACGCTGCGGATAAGATGCTGGAAGCTAACCCATCTTCCCAGCTGGCTCCTGTCACCTATCCAACCCCACCTCAGCAACCAAATGATGTAGTTACCGCAAAAATAACTGCACTCACAATGCAGATACAGCAGATGATGAACCATATTTCTCGTCGGCACCAGTTGTTGTGACCGCAAAAGACGCTTGGCCTGAGAATTCGTTTATTGCGTAAACTCCCGTACAGGTCATTTCAAAAATCAAACCACAAACGCGTACACTCATTTGCACATCAGACACGTTCACATACGTCATTGTCATTCGCCTTGGTGGGACTTCTGTCGTTACGCGTACATACTATTCCGATAGTCTATTCTTGTCCGTCGTCTTCCTGGCGTTCGGAACTTGCTCTTTGTTCCTGATTGTAGCCTGTGGGTAATATGCTACTCGTGAATAGTATACTACTCACAACTAAACTGCCTGTCATACAACAATACAAGTACTTCATATTATAGTGTTGAACCATGTACTTAATCTAAACGTTTTTGATTTTAACCTTACTGTAACCTTGTTTTACTCATCTGATATATTGTGATCTTTCACACGTAGGTTTCATATACCTAACCCTCTGCAAATTAATTCGGCACACATGAAAAGATGCAACTGCTAATAATATACCTCGAGTCCCTTGTCATGATTTCGACAAGCAATGTAGCACGAAGATAGTTTCCGAACTTTTTCACATATAAGTACGTAAAATTACAAGCTGTATGTCAAACACTGGGAACCGTGTTGTTTTATGACTTATACAAAATTTACAGGGGAACTTGGTTCATCTTCCATCCAACAACTTGTCAAAAGTAGGAGTCGCATACAGTTCTACCTTTTACATTTCATTCACACACTCCGCCACAGGGCAGACATGTGACCAACTTGGCCACGTGAGTCAGACATGAACAGGGTGACGACATATGCTTTCGACTCGACCGACCAACCAAAGAGTATAAACTGTACTGTATGAAATACTTTCACAGAGGTAACTTCACTGTTAAAAAATGACACTAAATAACCTCAGAGCGGCACTTTTCTCTGCAACACATAGACCAAAGCTGAGAGTAGGTGGTTGTGCTAGAGGTGGAAGTTTTGTATATCCAAGTTAATTCGAAAGCTCAGCTCCGTTTTGATTATAGCATGTCTAACGCAGCATACTGACGACATCTGTATCTACGATCGCGCAGGTGAATTACTGAACTTCTGGTTTGTGGTTGTCTGTGCTTTCTATTGTTATATACTGATTGTTAAAACTCCGCCTTCGAGGGGTCGCTGTTTATCAGTGTTCCTAATTTCAGGTACGCTACACCTACTCCTCAGTAGATGACGTTCCCGGTTAGTCTTTGTGATGAAGTACAGTTTGATGGCTCAATGGATTGTGAACGGTAGTGGGAAGCTTGGGCTTTCGAGGAAGTTAATGAGGTCGATAATGTATATCAATCTGAATGTGGACATAACACAACACACTTATTCGTTTCAATCAGAACGGGCTAAAAATCATAATTCCCACCTAGAACTTCGTGGGTTAACAAACCATTGGTGTGATTTCGGATTTGCTGGCGTGTGTTTGTTATTCATTTCACCTGAAGGGGTAGTGACCAACGTTTATGTGGCTGCTCCAAAAACCACAAACGCTGCCGTCATTTCCCCCTGCTCTCTTCCTTAAGCACGCTTCCTTGTATGCCTACTACAGGAGATCCGAAACGAACTCACCATCACTTCCTATTGTCATACAAACAATCGTGTGCAGCAAGCAACTGCTTTCTTTCCAAGACATCTGATATTCTATCCCTCAAGGTGGTTTTGCCTGTGGTTCTGAGTGATGTTCAACATTGGTATTGGTATGTTCGTCGAGCTTGGCATTTAGGTTGCAAACGTTTCATCACCAAGCGAGGTGACATCATCAGTGCGTAATCGTTTTAGCGTATAGTTTTTTGAGCTCAAAAAACCATCAACCCGAGCTACGAACAACACCACCACTGTTCACAAAGTGAGCACCCTGATAGTTAAACGGCTGAATGTAACCTAACGTACACCGGCAGTAGTGATAAACTGTTGCAACAGTGTGTATCTTAAGGGCCTACGAGCATCGAATTTCATCAGTAAGAAGTATAGTTTATGTAACCGAAACATATCGTTCAAATCGGTGATCTGTCACGCTCATATATGTCCAGAAGCAACGCCATAGGAACATACGGATGGTTGGCAA